>JAFBJT010108347.1:4151-26552 GCA_016785325.1 Chascanopsetta lugubris
GGGGGGGGGGGGGGGGGGGGGGGGGGGGGGGGGGGGGGGGGGGGGGGGGCGCGAGATGTCGTCGTCTGTCACGGGTTTCGGCACCGTCGCCATCTGACTGGTGTTTGCATGTTCCCTCTCCCCTTTGTTTATTTTCCCCTCTTTTCCTCCTTTGCAGATTCTGCACGGCGGCCGCTGACAGAAAGCTACGCCTGCTGACATCTGATCTCCAGGACAGGCACGAAGTCAAGGTAGCGCAAACATCTGGAGCACATTGGCCCAGGACGCCGCTTGTCAGTTGGCCTCAGACTTCTCCTCCACTTAGCGCTGACATTCGGTACTTAGCCGTACAGGAAATGTAGCAGAGAAACCCAGAGGCGGTTCACAAGGAGTTTGCTCAACTTCTGCCGATCTCCTTTGCGCATCGTCGCGCGCTGCCCTTTCTCCTTAAAGGCGCAGCGCGCGCGATTTGCTGGCGTCTCGAGGGGGAAGCTGGGTTGTTGTGTCCCGTCACGTCACCCCTCTGGACCTGGTCGACTTCAGTCGTCGTTGAAACCCAAAGGATGTTCTTGATGTCCACTCCGGGCTACTGTAAAAACATGGCGGCCCCCCGCAGTGCGGCCCCACTCCGCATGCAGAGATACAATAATAGGCTCATTTAAGGGTCACGGAACAAAAAAAATACATTTAGGTGATTGGACATTTCTAAAAGTGTCAGCACGTAATTGTTTTGTAATCTTTTTAGAAGTGACAAAAATGAGCGGAATTTCACACACTGCACCTTTAACGTGTTGTTTCTCTGTGCTGTTGCCTAGGTGATGGAGGGCCACACCAGCTACATCAACCATTTGGTCTTCGAGCCCTCAGAGGGGAAACACATTGCTTCCGTCAGCGATGACCACACTTGCAGGTCCACACTGTTTCGTCTGTGTGTGTGTGTGTGTGTATGTGCGTACGCATGTGCGTGCGTGTGCGTGCGTGAGCGTGTGTTCCTAGCTTCTGATTCGTCGGTGCGGTTCCCTGGTAATGGCGCATAAAGCCCCGACTGTATTTCCACAGTGAAACCCGACGCTAAGCACAACATGCGCCGGTGTGACTCTGCATAACGACAGTGCCGCTTTGTAGCGTTTTTCAAGCTAATTGGTTAAATATGGAAATCCAGTTAGCTGCAGAAAGATTTTCCTCTGGAAAGCGGGGAAACCTGTAATGGGGTACCCCCCCCCCCCTTTTCAATTAATGCTAGGGGAGGGAAAAAGTGTGTCAGTTGCCAGGGGTCAGTGCAGGGGCAACCCCCTCTGCTCTACGTGCAGATCCCTGTTCTTATCATTCAAATGTACAGTAAGTTGACTCCTCCCACTTCCTGGTTCATCCTAAAACGGGCAAAGAAGCGGAGCACAGGTAGAGTGTGCCAGGTTGCCCCAGGTGTCACTCAAATAGCCACGTCCTTAATTATGCGCAATTTAAATCCGGAATCAAATAGAAAATAAGCGAGTTAGACGGTATCCCCCTCCCCCCCCCCCCTACATTTGTCAGTGCAACAAATGTGACTCATTGTTTAATGCACCTCTAAAATTGGCCACTTTAACCTGAACACACCAGTGGATAAAGACAGAGGACAGGTTGTGTCCTTGGTTGCCACAAAAGTCGTTGATATTCATGTGTGTGTGTGTGTGTGTGTGTGTGTCTGAGAGAGAGAGAGAGAGATAATGTGTGTCACTGGTAAACAGGGTCTGATGAGGTGGTAAGGTGATACCTTCCCCTGGCTGACCCTTGAATGTGCATGCCTTTTACACAAACACACACACACACACACACACACACACACACACACACACACTTCGCAGTTGCAGCACATTTCAAATTCACTTTCATCTGTAGTGACTTCTCTTCAGGCTTCAGTGACTCTTATGGCACAATCAAATGTCATTGACTCTTAAAGCCCGCCCACATGTCCCACAATGCACCACACCTGCTCCCAGAACAAGGAAAAGTCTTGTTCTAGTAACGGACGCCTCAATATACTTCAGCGACACAAACCAGTCGAGGCAGTTCTGGCCGATGAGTGTAAATAAAAGACAGCGTTATTTCACCACATTCCCCGCAGCGATATACTTTATATGTATCTGGGACGTTTTGTTATTTGTTTGACATGTGTCACTCATCACTCTCCATCTGTGTGTTTACAGAGAGCAACATCCATCTGCTCCTCGCCCCACTTTTTGTCTCATGTAATGCAAGTCCCCTGCTTCTCTCGCCTTAACGTCTCTGCCTCCTGCTCACTTTCTATACCTTTTGTCTGGCAGGATTACGGCCTCTCCTCCTCCTCCCCCTCCTCCTCCTCCTCCTTTTTGCCCACACCAACAACAGTCCCCCTCTATCCCCCTCCTCGATCCCATTATGAGTGTTTGTTAGGGAACTGGTGGCATCTCTGGAGTCACATGGCAGGCAGCTGCACCCAGAAGTAGGTCACATGGTTTGGTGGGAAACCAGAGCAGATAGTAGCAGACCATGGGACGGCCAGAGGGACCAGGCAGCAGTTGATGTTGAGACATTGAGGGTGTTTCAAGAGTCAGTTTTGAGATAAAAGACGATGACATCCAATGATTTGTGTTTCATGTAAAGTAGCAACGCAGGTTTTTGTGTCATTGTTGGAACTTGTGCTGTGTCTATTTCTGTTCGACTGACTTGTGTTCATGCTCCAGATCTTCTTCAGAATGATTCCTTGTCATTAAAGAGTCCTCCACAAACATTTACTGTTGCCGTCAACAGCCACCACACTATACTGTCACTTGGGGTCTTGGATGTTGTGTGCAGAGCTTTAAAAAAAAATAATGTATAGGTTTTTAGTGTGGTTAATGTGCTCATCCTACCTGGTTTATCTACAGTGGTTCATATAAATTGGATTATTTCATCAACTGCAGGTATTTTCATAGATTACATGTAGGCAATATTAGACAGATCAGTTCAAAGCTTTTCAAAGTACAAGCTCAATCGTTGAAATGTTTGCCACATTATTTGAATCTGATGACGTGTTTACGATGTTTACTTTCAGTTTGGGAAAAAGCTCAGGATTATTTTGGATGTCTTCATGGCAGAGTTAGCAAAAATAATACTTTTATTGAAACTACATTTTTAACAAAGACGTGGCTTTTACTAAAGTGGATTATCCATTTGCAATTAGGTAAAGACTGTTTACATTTGCATATTGTACCAGCATGAAACACAAGAAATTAGTTTTACCCTATGGTTGAGAATATTGCGCAGAGCGCATGGAGATGCTCCAGTTTGCAAGTTAATGGGTAAACTCAAGGCAAACAGTGGAATGCACCTTTAAGTGTAATCGTTGAGTCTTTGCAAATTATTGAAGGTTTAAGAAGTATATCTCACGCACCTTGACTTGTCATTCATTTCCTCCTCCCTCCTCGTCTCTGTCTTCATGCAGATATTTGCCTTGACGGTGTTCGCCTGCATCACAACAGAAGGATACATCAACAAACCAGAGAGTCCGGAGGCAAAGTGCATCTTCAACCAGAACAACACAGCGTGTCAGTACGCTGTCAGCATCGGGGTGATGGCCTTCCTGGCCTGTGGGTGCTTCGTGATACTGGATCTTTACCTGCCTTTCATGAGCAACGCACAGGACAGGAAGTACGCCGTCATGGCCGACCTGTTATTCTCATGTGAGCAAATCATCATCATTCAATAGCAACTGAACATTGCTTTATATGTCCGTAAAGCAATGGGGTAACATATTTTGAGGTTCATCAACTACCTTGTACCATTACTTACACATTCCATGTTAGTCATGTCATGTCATGTCTCTAAACAGCTCCTTTGCTAGCTGGAGCAATTTTGCTCTTTTGGAAGCAGTGAGTGGCGTTTTCCCCGTTAGCTATAGGAACTTCAAACTCTTTCTGAATCACACCAAGCCTACATCAAACCTGTCACCTGCTGGAAACAGTATACGTAGTACCGTGTCTCTGTGAAAAAGTAATGATTTAGACAATAGTCTGTGTGGATTCAGACCCAACCACAGTGCAAAGACGTCCATTATCAAGGCTCTGAATGACTGAAATCTCTGTCCTCGTGCTTCTGATCCTCCCCTGCTGCTTTTGATAAGCTCAATCACGGTTGATTAAGGAAAAGAATGGAGCACTGTTTCTCTGTCTCTGACCTGAGCTGGTTCAGATATCACATTAACGACAGAGACAACTCCATATTATCAAGTCGTTGCGTCTCAGGACACTTCCGTATACAGTGCGGAGTGCCGCAGGGCTTGATTGTAGGGCCTCTAGTATTCAATCTCTCCATGCCTCAATGATCATATAATAATGATAATTGAATAATATTGTTCCTAATGGTGTGGTTTCTCATCACATGCGAGCATGTGACTCGCTGAGTCAGCAAACGATAGCTCACGGGATTCCTTGACAAACAATATGAAATGCACTAACGGCTGAATCCTTCAAATTTCCTCCAGTTAAACGTGGACAAGAATACAGTTGTTGTCATTTCCGCTGAAGAACTCAGCAGTTTCACTCTTTACCAATCGAAATTCAGAAAAAAAGGAGCGCTGTAAAACTCTATTCAATCCTGACTTGTATCAATGACAAGTCGATATCGAACATAACCCTGAGAGAGAAACTAATAATAACATTTATTTGCGGCAGACTGGGCTACTGTGATGGGCTCTGTACGTATCAGGGTGGGTTCAAGCTCATCTGGATAGAGATCCTTGTAAAATGTCATATTTAACTTTAGACACACTGAATGGAGACAGATGTAACCATAGAGAATGAAGCAGCTAATGAGTGGATTCATTCCCCCCCCAAACTAAAGCTCACATGATATAATGTCTGCTGATGCTGTGTTCTCACGTGCTCTATGCGTTAGCAAAAGTGCTTTAACTCATGGTGATGATCCAATTGTGATAGAAGTAAGAAGTGCTTGCAGTCAACGCGGATGAATTGTAAAATGTTCACAGGACACTCGGTGTTTATTTGCGTAAGAGACCGAAAAGCGTTTATAGGATAGAAGTTTATAATACCAGGGTTTACTACACTATTAACAGGCCTTCACTTCATTGGCCGTCTGCCTGTGCTCCTGACAGAACGCAACACGGAGGGTCCGTCATTACATGTGGTGTAAGGCAGATAGCAGGGTGGTGCTGTTGTTGTTGCTCACAGACTGTGCTAAAACAAAACATTCATTAGCTGTAAACAACGCAGCTCACAGTCCACCATTCTTCAGAGCAAACAAAGCGGCAGTTTGTGAAACAGCTTGTGGTTATTTGAGCGGGCGACGACAGGAGAGAGTCTTTTAATGCCGTTCTTCTTCCTTCGTGTGTCGTTCATTCACAACAGAACAGAGTTTTCAACAAAGTGAGGGGGGAAAAAAAAAAACACGATTCATACCTGTGTTTGTGTGTCTGTGTGTGTTGTTTCCAGGGGTGTGGGCCGCCCTGTGGTTTGTGTGTTTCTGCCTGTTGACCAGTCAGTGGGGTCAGACCCATGACGTCAGAGGGATCCCCCTCGATGCTGCACGCGCCATCATCGCCTTCTCCTTCTTCTCCATGGTCACCTGGGTGAGCAGGACACCCGCTGTCTGTCATGTCAGGAGAGTAACAGATAGAAAGCAGAATAAGAAAACTAGCTTTTAGCCGTGTCTCAGTCCGGGTGCTGCACACGACCAACTCACGGCAGACCGAGTCAAAGGGGGACGCAGCAGCAGTGGAATGGGACTCGGCTGAGTTCATTTCAGCATGTAAATAACCCTACAATATTTATTGTGACACCACAGTGCTATTATAGTGTTTTGGTTCAAATGTGTTGTTCTCGCACAGCAGCTCATGTGGCTAAGACGCTAAGTCCGCGAAAGCTGCTTTTAACGTGCGAACGGCACAAAACATTTCAACATGAACCGATCGATAATAGTGATAATCGAACGCACTCATGTAGTGCTTTTTCAAGACACACAAATCGCAATGCAGAGAAAGGGGGACTCACCTCATCCAACTGTGTAGCACCCACCTGAATGCTGCACGGCAGCCATTTTGTGCCAGACACTCCAAAGAGAGGTGGAGAGGTAGGGAACCGTTTGAGCCAATTAGAAAGTGAGGAATGATTTCTTTTCTCTCCGCTCATGAACATCACTTAAAAAAAAAAAAAGAAAAGCGCAGTGCATTCTGGGATATGTTCGACAGCGTCCACATCGATGGACACTGTTGTTTGCAGGGGTTTGGACTGCGCACGTGAAGGGTCCGTGTGGACGGTCTAGTCTCCAAGTGTGCTCTTTGAAGTGCGCAGCACCTGAAGTGAGACACAGCAGTGCTCCCTTGAACGTACTCCGCAAATGGATTGATTGATTGATTGATTGATTGGACAGCACCTCCTGTGCTCGCCTAACACCTCTCATCTCATCACTCAGGGAATCCTGGCCTACTATGCTCTGGGTCGCTTCCGCCGCGGCAACGGTGAGCTCACCCTGCCGTCGTATGTGGAGTCGTCAGAAGACCACCACACCCCCTACCCTCCGACGTACGCCCCCAACGCCTACAACCCCACCCCCTACGCCCCCACCACGTACGCCCCCACCACGTACGCGGCCTATCCTGGCGCCGTGCCAGACATGCTCCAGCAGTCGCCCTACTCTCAGTCGCAAGGGGAGGCCGTGTACCAGCCGCCCACCTACTGAGAGGTGGCTCCCTCGAGCCCCCCTGCTCGCCTGCTGACGAAGCTGCCCCGCAGACACGGTTCTACTCTGTCGTATTGTCGTGGTTGTACGTTTGGCCCTTGTCTTCCCCAGGTGTTGGCAGACACGAGCGGAGCGGCTGAGTCACAGAGAGACGCTGCAGTTTGCTTCCAACGCTCTGCGTCGAGACGTCGGGTTGAGCTCTGATCCGAGTCGTCTGACTTTAGACCTCAGTGCAAAGACGCAACTCTTACCTCAGAGGGCCCGTCCTGGAGGGAGCGTCCCCAGGGGGTCAAAGGTCATATACTGGGACTTGATGAAGCTCCTGTCAAGAGTGGAAGAAGGCAACATTAAACGTGTTCACTCTCGCCTTTCTGTCGGAACCCAAGAATATGTTTGTACATAGTCGTTGCTTTGCAAAGCCGCCATTTTTTATGCTCGCGTGTGCCTCGTTTCTTTTCTTCTTGTTTCCTTCTTCTCGCTTTAGTGCAGCGACAAAATCCCGAGGCTTCACAAATTCTTGAGATCAAAGAGTACAGTGGGGGAAACGACCTATTTAAAGCCAAATTTCCTGCGATTGTGGGCTCTGTGGCCAATAACACCATCACTGCCATGTTTTAGGGAGTGTCTAACAAGTATCACCCAAATCTTATCAACACCACCTTCAGCAAGACTAGTGTTTTACAATTTCCTGTTTGTGTTGAATTTGCCACAGTCCAGAGGCATTTGTTGCATGCATGCACAGTGTTGCTCTTTAAACCCTGGTTAAACACACAGATAGTCAGGAGGGTGGGGAACGTAGATAACAATACACTTATGGAACACGTCTGCGCCATCACTTATTAACCACCAGTAACAATGCTGCTGCTTCTTCACACTGAATAACAAGGTCTCAATGGTGCGATGGTGTCTCTTCTTTGCAGGCGGATTCTGAACTCTGTGTGTGTGTGTTCACAGACAGAAGATTAACACCTCAGAACCAAACACCTGTCCTGGTTTACTTTGAGTTAGACCGTGGTGCTCGACACTTTAACACCTCTTAGCATGGCAGGAGCGTTGGCTGACCTCAACCCTGTGATACCATCATCCCACACCATTTCTATGCACTAATTCAACGTGGAGTTTGTCATTTCGAATTGACCAATGACACTGGAGACAAAACACTGTTGATTCTTTTTTTCACCCGTCTGCAGAGAATAACTTACTGAAGCCAAGTTATAAGAATATGTTTGTGAAAGAGTTTTCTTGGGGGCGGGTGAAAGTCAAATGTGCCACGACACTGTTGTATTCCAGCTGCACTTAAACGTGCGTTGTGTACTATTTTGTCACTTCTATCTGTAGAAATATTACAAAATAATTACAAATGTATTGTCACCTGAATGTATGACTTGCCATTTTCACCAACATGAGACCTTTAAAGTATATTTCCATCAGGAGGGGGTCCTCTCAAACAGGGGCCACCATGTTTTTACAGGAGCCCAAAGTGGACATGCTCAACATCTGGAACTCTAATGGCAACTGAGGGTTACCATGGGTTCTCCTGCATCTAGTCAACAAACCTGACACACTGTACCTTTAAGTGACATTTCTTTGCCCTTGGAAATCATTTCAATCTTCGGTTAAATCACTGTATCTGTCAAATTACTAAACTGATCATGAAAATATATACATTTGTGCCTTCAGACTGTCCAGCTCCTCCCTGCAGTGTCATAATGAAGCTAAGCTTCAGAGTCTATGAAAAGGAACATATGGTGAAAATAGTTTATCAAGATAATTGTTTTGATAATTTAGAATGACATTTTTAAGTTCCCCAATTTCAGTGTGAGGATATGAGAATTATTTGTCTGAATCTGTTTGTGATGCTTACCACCGATGTTTTATTAAAAAAAAAAAGGCACATCACCTTATGTACTTTGTCTTCTCTGCCACAGAAATTATGTTCTCATCTTATTTTCCTTAAAAACCAATGTGTTCAAGATTGTGTTGAAATCAGAGATTTTACTGCAGCACCACTCCTGACCTGCTGTACAAAGTGAATTTGGTCAGCATAAAATAAAAATAAGTTAAAATCTAATGTAGTAGGACAAACTTACAATTAAAGTTGCATACATTTTCCAGGGTCTGGTGCAGTTAAGCCTTTGTCCGTGACTTCATAACAGTGCACCAAAAATTAGCTCATTGAACCCAGCCTCAAGTTACCAGAATGCCACAAAATAGTCACAATAGTTTTGTTACTGCTTTTGCACATGCACGCACGCACACACACACACAAAGATATACAAGGTATTGTTGGAGTTCTCAGCTCTCTCTTGAATTTGTCCAACACGTCTCATTTTCATGTTCAGAGGTAAAGAGATGAGAAAAGCTTCCGGGGAACTCCACAGTCCATGACTTTTCCTGTGGGGGCACACTGAGGGGTTTCATTCCTGGGGGGGGCGCTGTTTTCCTTGTCTCCCATCAGACCCCCATAACACTTTCTACACACCGCCTGATATTTGTCTGCCCCGCCGATCACTTCCACCTGTGGCACAGACAACAGATGCACAATTATTGAAAAATACTGATTGAAGATTTTTTTCACATCATCTGTAGATGCAGATCTGCTCATCTCTCAAAAAGGTGGGAGGGGTTATGGTAGATGCAGTATCTCCATGATTACAAGTCAACCACTGGGTAAAACTGTGGCCACTCCCCTATTTGTAATTCTGTTGAGACCTTCCATTAACATCTGCCCCAAGAGATCCAATCACAGCTTAATGGTTTTCTCTTCACGTCTCATGAATGTGTCTCTTGTGACCACGCAACTCTCTCCTTTTCTGTTCTACACAAAGACAAACATCTTTTCTGTTCATCACTGTCTAATTTCACTTCAGAACCCCCAATCAGAAATCTAAGAAATGATGTATTTGTTTATCAATACAGCATCAAATCCAGGTGGAGGGGGGTTTGGAGATAGAAAGGCCCCAAAACAAATATCAATGTCGACACTAGTCTCAACTTTACTTGGATGTTTAATTGTCTGACTTCAAATCTGTTGACCCTGAGCATTTTTACCTTTTGTTGCTTTTGGAGAAGTTAAATAAAACGTTGTTCAAACAATGCAATCACATGACTTATAGATCATTTTAACATTGTGGTGGTATCAACATGTTGCAGACAGTTATGTTTCATTTCATTGTGCGACTGATAACTCGGTTGCTGCCCGAGTGTTTGTATCAACACAGCTCAAATAATGTGACCACATGTGGCACAAATTTGGAGAGTGTTGTGAAGCACTTAGTGTGTTCAGTTCACAGATGAAGGTTTGGATCCTCACCTCTTTCTCTGCTCCTATCCTCTTGGTGTAGGCAGCTTCTTTGTAACACTGCATACAAACGGCGTGGAGCTTCACCACACTCTCCGCCAGAGGGACCAGACCCAGGATGTTTCCAAATGGCTGCAGAAATGCACAAGACACGTCAGATATATAATCACATTACACAGACAGCGGAGACACTATAGTGTGAGATAATGAGCACAGTGAATTCTTTGTCGAAGAGATGAGCATGCACATTGTTCACAGTCCATCCTCGAAAACGTCTTCATTGTTTTGGACATGACATGGCGTCCACACTCATCCTGACACTCTGTGTGACCCTGCAGGGTCCACACAGCGTGGGTTTGTTATTATGATGTGTTTACCAGCCTCTTGCTGAGGTGGAGAGACAAACTCAACATGCTTACCTTCCTCTGGAAAGTTCCATCTAAGGCAGCTACAATAATGGTCTTTCCCAGATTGGCCATTTCCTCACAGAACTCCACTGTGTCTGGAAACTACATGAACAGAGAAGAAGGACAGATTTAGAGGGTGAACACCTCATCCTGATATAAACACAAGATCATCAAAGCCCCAAGCATAGGACGCATCGTTCCTCTTCTTGGAGGTGTGCAGTTGAAATGGTTAGATCCCAAGTCTTTGTTTTCTGCTGTTGTGCCTCTGTGTTGCAGGTCATTCATTGGCTGAGAGGATTTGGACACACCCATCAGAGTCAATGGAATCACCTGCATTGAGCAGTTGCCAGCCATGGGTGTGTTGGCAGCATTGTGGTTGCTGCTCTGCCCCCTGCTGGTCTTCATCACCTGACCCAGCTGCTCCACCTTTTCTATTTTGCTATCTGCCTTTTTGTTACTCATTTTAAAATGTCAATACATTAATATTACTCAGGTTTACGATGCATCTCCTTACTCTGTTAAGAAACAAAAAGGGAACATATCCTGTTCATATACTCACAAACTGCCCTTCATCAATTCCAATGACGCAGACTTGAAGGGCCAGAGACCTCACATCTCCCAGGCAGTTCGCTGGTACAGCTGCCATTGTGTTTCTAAAAGAAAATGGACGGTCAGAAAAAAAAGTATAGGGTACACTTTATTGTCGTCCTTTAAGCATTGCTTTTATTCATAAGAAAAGAAAGGATCTCAACATAGAATAAGTGGACTGGTTTCATGGATCTGCTTAGTGACTGACAAAAGAGATTGACACCAGCACCTGATTTCCTTCAGCCCAGATTCAACATTAGAAGAGGCCCAAAATACTGTACATACTCATTATAAGACACAAACTAGAATTTGGTGAATATCTTTTTAGTGTCTTCAGGATTTAAACACAGCAGCAAAAGTGATCTTTAACACCTATTGAAAATTTCAAATGCAGTGTCATACTCTGTGCAACAACTACTGTATTTTCTTATGTTGTAAAATAGTACATATTGTCGTGCACAAATTGTAAGTATACTTAATAGAAGCCTAAATAATAATTTCCTAATGAAATCACCATTTGCAGAAATTCACAGATGACGGTAATTCTTTAAAGGTGCACAACTTGGTGAAAACCTACTTGTCGTGTGTGGCCATCCCTTTGTCAGAATAACGTGTGTCTTTGGCATATTTAACCACCAGGCAGTTGTACTGGGCAATCTGGAAGCGCCGCACTCTTCTCATGAGCTCAGTGCTGCAAAATTTAAACCAAAACAATAAAATTAACTTAAATATAAAAATTGCCTGTAAATGATACACATGCAAGTACAATGTATACACTATCTCTCATAATGAATGGATTATTTGGCCCCCTGACACTAATGTGTGACTTTGTGTGGCATGTTTGGAATAGAAAACAGAGTTAATGATGAAGTATTATTGAAGTAGTGTGCATTTACGTATATAAAGTACACAATCTGCAGACTTCATAACAACCACTCACTGTGCATTAGATGTCTAGGGTGGGAGCTGGGGTAAACAATGCAACAGATTTGGCGGGACTGTAACGTCTGCGCGGTCTTTGTGGTTGTTATGTATTTGTATGGAGGGTGGGAAAATAACTAAGCAGCGAGTTTAACGTGTAAATAAAAGAGTCGTTTTATTGATAAAATGACAAACTCACCTTTTGCCTGAAAACATGGGTCCGAAGATGACCTGCAGACCAACACACACACACACACACACAGCTCAGCGGATATACACGTACAACGCTCATCTCAATACAACAATTACATTAGCTTGTTTACCAACTTTAAATTGTGTTCATTTGTCTTTCTTTTCTTTTTTGGTGAATTAATTGAATAAATTGGTGCGATACGAACCTGGATTTGTCCTCGTGCTTTCCTCGGTGAGTTTGGCAGAACCCTCGGGAAATCCACACAGTCCATGTCTATTCAGTGTTTGTATAAAAATTAACGAACAAAGAAAAATACAAGTTATATTCTTGTCGACGTTTCCTCTCAGGAATTGCAGTTCACTGATAATAAGTTGAATGTGGCGCGCCGGCGACAACCGTCTGCTGTATTTATACCGGAAATGAACCCCACCAATGGGCACAGAGACAAAAGGAGTAGCTCCTCCTTTACAGGATTGGGGGTTGCAGCAAGAAGATTTCTGATTGGCTAGAATTTGGGAAATGAACACAGGAAGAAAGAGGGTGGTTCTTCTTTCAGTCTTGGTGGGAAAAGTAACGTATCTCTACAACCAATCAGATGTGTGATAGGAGAGGGACTGTGAGCTGACAACCAATCAGAAGATGAGATACTGGATATTTGACGGTGAACGCTGGCGCTCCGATTTGAAACAAACAGCTGGCAGCTGCAGCTCTTCGTACTCTCCGGGTATGTTATTGTTTATGAATAAAGCAGCTTTAAATATTTTTTCAAGGATGAACACCTTAAAAACACAAGTAAAGCATCCATGCATGTACACGTTTTATGTTTTATTGTATTGTATATGTCAATACAGTTTAAGGGCAGTGTACCGGCACTATAACATGAATCGGCACTATCACATATATTGACAACATTCTTGGCAAGTGAGTTCATGCCTGTTGACAGAATAGTTAATGTATGGTTTCTTTTTGTTTTGTATCCCTCCCACCACACGAGGGAACAATGGAGCCATAGTTTGACCTGTCAATCAGACACAGGGTCATTTAGACAAGAGGGTCAGGATCAACTCATTAGAAGTTTCATGTTTTTCATAAAGGTGCAGAGTGTAGATTTACATAGAATAATTTCCATTTTATTGCAGAAATGAAATATTAAAGGCGCAGTGTGTACAATTTTGGTCATTTTTTTGTCACCTCTATCTAACTACAAAACAATTGTATACCGACATTCTTGCAAATGTATAATCACCCCAATGTATGACTTTCTTTTTCCTTAACCCTAAAATTTGAACTCTAATGTATATTCACACCAGGAGCGGGTCCACCCCAATGGGGGCCGCCATGTTTTTCAACAGCTTAGAGTGGACGCACTAAACATCTTTTGAGCTTAAATGACAACAGAGGGCCACCATCGGTTTTCCTGCACGTTCAAATGGGAAGGGTGAGTTGATGGATACAATATGCAACTTCACCAGTAGATACCAAATCGTACACACTGCACCTTTACATGATTATATTGATATTTTATAAGCATATAATCACCTCACCTTTCCACAGAATGAGCCCTTTATATTAAATTTAGGGGCAGGTCTCCACTACAGAGGCCCCTATGTTGTACTACCTTGTTTTCACAGCGGCCCAGAATGGACAAATTAATCATATTTTGAGTTTTAATGATCATTAGAGGCATCCATAGGTTCTCTTGCCTGCCAGCAAGAGGAGGATGAGGCGAGGGGTATTCAGCTTCAACATGCAATTCAACACTAGATGTCACTAAATACCAAATGCTGCACCTTCAACTTGTTAAACTGTTTATAAAATACAAGTAAGTACAGTTGCCGAAACAGCCTCTGACTTTATTATAACCTGGAATGCCGGAGAGTCTTGAACGACAGTTTGTTTTATTCAAACCTAGTTTTTAATATACGTTTTGGCCCCACCCCTTCTCAGATCCCCTGTACAGCTTGAAGCAGCACTCTCCTGTAGCACTGCTGTCTCACACACATGTCCCTGGGCAGCTAACGTGTTTGTTCTCTTTCATCAGAGCACTGTAAGTTGTCAAATGCAGGGGACAGAACTCAGAGAATGAGAGAGGTGATCGTAGGTGGAGTTTTCTGTCATTATGATGACTTTAGAACGTGCTGTGTTTGTATTTACAGGGTTTACTGAGCAGGCTGAAGTCCAACTCTTTGTCCAAACAACCACCAGACTCTGAGCGCGGCTGGATGGTTTTATCCGTCTGCAGACTTTGGGTGATTTTGGCCATTTCAAGTGTTAAACTATGCACTGGACTCAAATGAAGAAAGAGGTAAGTGTTTCACGCATTTGTCATGATTTCCTGTTTCTCCTCTTCCACCTTGTGATTATTGTGTGTTTGATACACTGCAATAATGTGTTAATGAACCTTGAACCTTGAAACTGATACTATTCTGACAATGAGTCAGTGAAGTCACCTAAAGGTACAGCGTGTAGGATTTAGTGACATATAGTAATGAAGTTGCACATTGTATATTATGATAGTGAAAATGTGTTTAAATGTATGGACTGAGAAAAGGTCACATTTAAAACAGAGGAGTCATATATGTACATATGAAAGCTGTGGGGTGCCCCTTCCATCATCAATGCAACTCAAAAAGTCTTTAGTTTGTCCATTAGGGGCCACTGTAAAAACATGGTGGTGCAACATGTCCTCTCTATGGGGGCCGCCATGTTTTCACGGTGAGTGGAAGTATTAAACATCTTTTGAGTTCTAATGACAACTGAAGTGGACCATAGGTTCTCCTGCATGCTCAGAAGGGTGAGGGTGAGGTGATGGATACAACATGCAACTTCACCACTAGATGTCCCCAAATCATTGCACCTTTAAATGTTACACACTGGACCTTTAAAGATGCAGTTTGTAAGACTGTCACTTCTATAGAAATAGAATTACAAAACAAATTATGTAGACATTCGTACAAATGCACAATCACCACAGTGTATGACTTGACTATGACTTTTACCTAACCTTAAAATTAGCCTTTTATTGCATATTCACACCGGGAGCGGGTCCTCTCTATGGGGGCCGCCATGTTTTTACGATAGCTCAGAGTGGACGTACTTAACATCTCGTGAGCCTTAATGACAACTGAGGGCCACCATCCGTCCTCCCGCATACTCGCATGGGAAGGGTGAGCTGATAGATACAACAGGCAACCTCACCAGTTGACGTCACCAAATCTTACACACTGCACCTTTAAACTAACTAGGGACTGATCGGTGGGAGCGGTGGTTTAATCAAACCAGTAGAGGGCGCTGCTGGTGTCGTCACCAGTAGTGGTGGGCGTCCCCACATGTTTCATGGCCGCCGCCTGTGTGTGTGTGTGTGTCAATGTGTGTGTGTGTGTGACTGACAGGAGCTAGAGCTGCAGCTGTCACCCAGCCGGTGGTCGCACAGGATGTCTGCGGACGACGTGATCAAGGCGCACGTGCGGGCCGTGAGGGAAGGTCGGTGGGTTTTTGACGTTCGAGGCAGGTTGACGAGAGTGTGACAGGAAAAGAAGCAGAGCCGAGCAGCCTGCAGCTCTCAGGGCCGCCGGCTGTTTAAACAGCAGAGTAGGAGCAAACACAGGTGTCACGTTGTTTGACTGTAAACATGTGATCGTCTCTGCTTGGATCGAGATCCTCATGTGTTTGTTTCCCGATATGACTGGCTCTGCCGTCGGTGTTTACACCACACTCATTAGGCTGAATGTAAGCATGTAGCTGCTTGTGTTGGTGCAACAACCTTCCTAACGTGTAGCGCGTCTATTCAGGAAGACAAATGGAAATCTGGGATTATAGCGATGCTATATAATCCCGCCTAAAAGTACAGTGGGTTGGATTTAGTGAGGTGTAGTGTTGAAGTTGCACATTGCCGCTGATCGCCCCTCACCTCACCCTTCCCTTCCAATCCTGGAGGAGAGGCAATGCCATTTTATTTTGTCCATTTACAACTCTTGTAAAAACATGGTGGTGCAACATGGCGGCCCGCCCCCCCCCCCCCCCCCCGCAGAGAGGCCCCGCCTCCAATGTAAACACAATGTGCTCTTTTCTAGAGTCATGAAACGAACACACCCTGTATAATCATCACATATCTATCAGTATAAATGGATTTAATTGAACCTAAATCTTACGCACTGGACCTTTTAAATCCAGCATTACCCACACAGATCTAGAAAAGTACTTTTAATACTTCCCAGTAGTGTGCAAAGATCGGAAACTCACAACCTGACTTTGACAAAATCAATCACAGTGGTTACAGGCGGCGTCCTGGAACCAGAAGGTCATAGGTTCGATTCCAGCCTTACCCATCACACATGCAGACGTGTCCTTGGGCAAGATACTTGACACCACGTTACCACCTTGTATGCCTCCTTGAGTCCTGCGCGCTCACCGTCTGCAGGACAGATCTAATGGGGTCGGGTGCGCGGGTACTACCCCAGTGACCCAATATTAGACAATGACCATGACAGTGTCATTCTTTGACGTGTGCTCAGGGACGGAGCGAGCTCGTGGTCTGACTCAGACCCTGCTCAATGTGCCATACGGAGACGGAGATGGAGAGAAACTGGACGTCTACATCCCCAACACCAACTCTCTAGGTACAGATGTACGTTCTACTTCCAGTATCCAGGAGCTGATGTCACACGCCAGAACTGACAGGTTGGATTCCCTGTGTTTCAGACGTCCCTCTCGTCATTTACATACACGGAGGCTACTGGCAGTTCCTCAGGTACGGTGTTAAACTCCCGCTCTGAACACAGACGCACACGGAGCTCTTGTCTCGCTGATGTTTTGTGCCCGCACAGCAAGGAGGAGTCAGGATTCATGGCTGTGCCGCTCATTGATAAAGGCGTGGTGCTGGTCGCCATCGGCTATGACATCGCCCCCAAAGGTAGAACCTGTGTCCATTTCTGCTCAAGGGGGCCCATTTTCTTTTTTCGGGGAGGGGGGGGGGGATTGACGGACTATTTAAGAAGGATAAAGTGATAACGTCAACTCTCCGTCTGTGGCCTCGCTCTGCCTCTTCAGGTAACATGGACCTGATGGTGTCTCAAGTACGCAAGAGCGTGGTGTCTGTCATCCAGCAGTATTCTCACATCAGGTACCTTGAGGTGGCCTACGTTGGGGCATAGTGGAGCACAGTGCGGCAAAATGTGTTTGAATGTCATCATGAATCCTCTTGCATCGCAGTTGGTGTCCAAATCTCTGCCTGTCCTCTGTCCCTCAGTGGTCTCTACCTGTGTGGACACTCTGCTGGGGCTCACCTGGCCGCAATGGTTCTCTCCACGGACTGGTCACAGTACAGCGTAACCCCTCAGATCAAAGGTGAGGTCAGTCAGGTGACCTTGGATCTCTCTCTCTCTCTCTCTCTCTTTCTCTCTCTCTCTCTCCCAACCTCAGTCTTCCAGCGTGACAGATGCTGCATCGCCACTGTCACGATTATTGACTGTTCCTCCCACATCTGTCTTCCAGGTGCTTTCTTGGTCAGTGGCATCTACGACCTCCTGCCCATCCTGTCCACCTATGTCAACGAGCCCCTGAAGATGACAGAGTACGTACACGGAATCATCGTTGCACACATCGTCAGCACGGTGTCAGTTCTAACCCTGACTGACGGGAGCTCCGCCTCACTTTATACATCACAGACTGTTGACATGTCTCTGGTTACAGTGCTACTGTTACAGGCTCCACATGTCAGCGTGCAGCCCAGTGTTACATGTGCCTTTTGGCTGTTGAGTTGCATTGTGGGTAATGCAGGCACGGGGGAAGGCATATGTATGTTTTGATATTCAATGCTCTGCTTGAAACTGTCCATCTTGACTGTGATCATGTTACAGAAGCGCAATGCTGCGTCGGTGCAGTGAGTCTGAGGACTCACCAGATAAACTCGGGCTTTGCAGTGATCTGACATAAACAACATGCAAACGCTGTAATGCCATTTCCCTACTTACCTGATTCCTCTTGGTAATCCAGTTGGTCAATCTGGACTCCACACGCCACCGTTTTAAAATACAAATGAACATGTTCGATAATTCATACTATCAACTTTGATTATACGAAGACGTTGGTGTCTAATAATTACACAGTGACTGATGTAGGAAGGGTTTTGTGCATCAACATTGTTTTTGTTGTCATTGTGAACAGCCAGTGTGTGCGCGCGCGCGCGTGTGTGTGTGTGTGTGTGTGTGTGTGGTGCCAGTCAGTGTCTGACTCCCCTGTCCCCCGGGTGTCCCCTGTGTGCAGGGAGGTTGCGGTCAGGAACAGCCCCAGTAAACTGGTCCCTCAGCTCAAACTCTCGTCCTCCAGTTGCCACATCGTCGTGGCCGTGGCTGAGCACGACTCGCCGGAGTTTCGCAAGCAATCGGAGGAATACTACAAAGTCTGTACTGCTCCATGAAACCGCCAATGCTCATGATATGAAATATACAAGCGAGGGATATAAGACTGTAGAGGGGTCATTTATGTGATTATTTGTTTCTTCATTATACATTAATGATTTGATTTGATTCATCGTTGTGTATCACTGAGAAACCAAACACCATATTAGTTTGCTTGATTGTATACAGTATATCTACTAACATGTGACCTCTTTCTATCATTGCCTCCTCTGCCTGACAGACACTGGAGGCCTTGGGACTGAATGTGGTCATGGAGGATGTGCCAAACACAGATCACTTCAATATCATCGAGCAGCTGGTGGATGGAGAATATTACCTAACGAAGGTACACGACACGACACCAAGAATATGAGTCCAAGAATATCATTGCTTTTTCATTGAATCGGTAGCTGTAGTATTAACGTTAAAGGTGAAGTATGCAGGATTCTCACACAAAATGAATCCATCTCAGTCATCTTTCATGGTGGTTTGTTTATCTGCAACTTTTCCTCACGTGTTTACAAACACACCAACTTACACATCATACATCCCATGACTTTAAAATCTATGCATGGCCTGGAGAGGAACGACGCCGTCTCATCAAATTACACATTTCTATCTTTGACTGAATGAATGTATTTTTCTTCTCTGTAGCTTCTCTTGAAAATGATGGGGAAGAGCTGAGGTGTCCTGGATCTGTCGTCTGATATCAAAATCCCTCCGTATCAACACAGCGAATATGCACCAATATATATAATATATAATATATCGTTATATATGCATTATATCCAACATGTACTTAGGTAAATGTACAGCATATCTACCAATTTTGAATAATTACAACTAACAAGGCACTGGGTTGTTTTAATGTTTAGTTCTTTGTTTCTTTGTTTTAGTTTTTGAAGTTACTGCCAAGGGAGAACATGTCCCAAACAGGCTCCACAAGTCCCGCCCACATTCACATGTTGTGAAAACCACTGTGATTGTAGCAAATCATATATCTGATAAAGCTGCAGACATTCACTTGTACACAGTGACAATCTGCTCCTGAACTTGAAGTCCTCACGCAGGACAATAACATTATAATAACATATCATACAAAGTGGATGAAGCTTTTTTTTTTTACTGTAGCCTCCACTGTGATGCCGAGTCACCGAGGGATTTGTACACGTTACATGGTTATGAAGAAAACTCTATATTTGCACTTTTTATTTCATGCTAATACTGTAGAAGAATGTTGACTCTCAGACCTATTGTGTAAAAGATGTGAGTGGACTATCTATCACAGGTGCACAGTTACATCTCTAGTGTCTTTAATAATTGTTTACACATAATAATCTGCTAATCATTACTGTAGATGACTGAGAATGTCACAATAAATGTTGATTTATGGACTATAGTTTCACAGTATGATTTTTTTGGGCCAATCTATATTCCGTAGATTGTTGACAAACTACTGTATTTTACCAATGTATTTAGAAGATTATGTTTGCTTCTTTACAACTATATTTGGTGGGTTTTTGACAATGTCTAGTTTACTACTGCAGTAGTACACATTAAACCGTATTAAAGGTATATTACGTGTGTTATCACAGGTATATCGGTTGTTGACAGTGAATGCAGCTCTGTATGTTGACTGAGTTGGATGGTGGATGGTCCTGAGTCAGAGGCAGGAGGAGCTAAAAGAGAGAAGCTGCCAACGTTTACATTCCGCCATCAGGCGACATGTTGATACGAGCGGAGCCGGAGAGTCACAGCATCAGGTGAGCACCAAGGTCACGCACGACACGGGGACACGACCCAGATCAGCTGTCGCCTTAGCTAACGCTAATACCCACTAGCATGGCTGTCAGCTGTTAGCTGGCCATAGATTGGCGCTAGCAGGTGGCTAGCTGTCGTTAGCTGGCACGCTATACCGCTAACCGGAACCGGTGTATTTGTAGTTCTTATTATTCGTGTTAACCACGCAGACAGCCGTCTTATCCACAAACACGTCAGTTGTTGATATCTTAACAGAAAAGTGAAGAAACAGTGGATAGTTCTCGGTGTAAAATAGCGTTGTTGTGTGGTGTAGCTAACTGGCTACAGGCAGCCGGTCAAAGTTTGCTGATGTTGTGCATCTGCCTTCGTGGCTGTGAGGGCTCATACAGAGGGGCTGTGTGACGTGAAAATTACACTTCACCACAACGGTATTTGCAGGCACCGGACTGTAAAAAAAAAAAAAAAAAAAAAAATTGTATCTCATTGGTGGACCATCTTGGACGTCAGCTTGTCAAACATCAACTTCGTTCAAGTTCAAAAGACATTCGAAGATTCGGACTTTTCGGATCAAGACTTCAGTCGCGCGACTTTTGTGAAACACGAATGACGGCCCCTTCGAGACGTTGTACAGCGAAGAGCGAGGTAGAGCCCCATTTTCTCTTAATTGTTCAGTGGAATAGTTTCTGTTGGGCAACTGACGTCTGCCGTTAGTTAGACGAGTGTCCAGGGACCGTCTGCAAAGTGCAACACCACGAGAACATTCGCTCGCTGCGCTCTGTATTGTCACCAAAACCAGTCCAGAGGTTGTGGTATTCTTCAAATGACATTTATTTGGGAACAATACTCTTTTGAATTATTGTGTTTGTGTGTGTGTGTGTGTGTGTGTGTGTGTGTGTGTGTGTGTGTGTGTGTGTGTGTGTGTGTGTGTGTGTGTGTGTGTGTGTGTGTGTGTGTGTGTATGCTTATGAACCTCTAAAACAGTATAACCATCAGGGATCTCTGAAACTCCATCCTACAACTCTTACTTTGGAATAATATTCTTTATTAAACATTACGTACATTACATTTAATCTCGTTGTACATTGTGTATAGTGACAATAAAAGCCATTCTATTCTACAATGGAAAGAAAATCAACAGTTTCACCCATGTCTGCCAATTTCCCCTCACATGGAAAGCCCCTACCCACACAGTCATTTATCAATGTGTATTTAATGAGCTATTACTCATGAGTGTGTGAACTATGAAGACAGAGAGGAAGAGACAGATGGAGATGTCATGTCACATTTTGATTCAGTGAAAACGAGAGTCACAACCCCAAACCAAAGGCACGCGTTCAAAGTCATTCAGTGCAAGGACTTTGTGTCAGATCTTTCAATCAAAGGCATCGAAAACGACATACACAGTGAGAAATGACTGGCTTTGAGGAGTCACTCCAAATAACTGCGATGGCAAACACAAGTAATACGAGCCAATCTGTATGTCAGAAGTCATGCATTCCTTAAAATGATTCACGAGACTAGTTTTCCAAACCAAGCTCAGCAACCGACTGTCATACTATGAAGATAACTGTCTGTAGTGATTGTACTGATGTTGTTGACTATTTCGCTGCAGTATCTTGGTGTTGCACTTTGCAAGACAGTCCCTTGGCTTCAGGCTGCTGAGCATCAGTAACTTCTCTTGATCATCACTGTGACAATCCAGTGGAAGCTCGTTCTCCGCGCTTTAACCTTCAGAGCACTGACGTGTTGATCTGCAACATTCAAATGTATGAATACGATTCTGATTTCACGCAAGTTTACCGCTCCTCTTTTGTTTCAGTTTCATTATTCAGACTCTTATTCTAACCCTCTATAACTACAATCACTTGAGAGGAACCCTGCCTCTCTGTCTGTGACTGACAACCTCAGCTTGTGTAATGCGGAGAGAAAGGAGGAGACAGGCTGAGGTGTAGATCAGTGGTTCCTGTGGAACAGACACAGGGCTGCTGCGTGAGGAGAGGAGGCAGAAGAAGAAAGAGTAGAAGAAGAAAGGCCCCAGAGGTGTTGTTATGTGTTCACTCAGCTTGTTTTCAACTCCATCCCGGAAGTCGTGTTACGTTACTGGTCAGAAGTGAGCTGAGTGGGTGGTACTTAAATACCTGCTCGCCTGGATCTGCTCCA
>JAFBJT010108347.1:26614-51409 GCA_016785325.1 Chascanopsetta lugubris
ATTCAGACTCTTATTCTAACTCTCTATAACTACAATCACTTGAGAGGAACTCCGCCTCTCTGTCTGTGACTCTGACAACCTCAGCTTGTGTAATGCGGAGAGAAAGGAGGAGACAGGCTGAGGTGTAGATCAGTGGTTCCTGTGGAACAGACACAGGGCTGCTGCGTGAGAAGAGGAGGCAGAAGAAGAAAGAGTAGAAGAAGAAAGGCCCCAGAGGTCTTGTTATGTGTTCACTCAGCTTGTTTTCAACTCCATCCCGGAAGTCGTGTTACGTTACTGGTCAGAAGTGAGCTGAGTGGGTGGTACTTAAATACCTGCTCGTCTGGATCTGCTCCACAAGTGAACGTCTGCTGTTTGGTCTGAGGCGCTATCTCAACATTTGAGTTGTTTAATGCACGCGCCTGAGGGTCGGCTCAGAGCGGAAGAGAAGAGGAGGGGACTGCGATCAGAGATACAGGACTGTCTGCGGGGACGCAGAGTTCATTATGGGATGCGTTCAAAGGAGAACGGCACCATGGTTACAGCGGGCTCAGGAGAGAAGAGGCGACGGAAGGGTGAATACTGACATTCTTCACTCAGTGTACAGACAGAGACAATGGGAATATGGGCCAGGCTGACAATAGTGACACAATAAGGGCTTTATGTGTGTTGACATGTGTGCTAGGACTTGCTGTTGGGGGGGCGGGGGGGTTAAAGGTCCAGTGTGTAAAGTTTTAGGTGGAATTATTTGATTTCCTTTTGGGAGAAGTGGAATATTGAATGATTACACTGCTATTACTCAGTTGATGTTGATGTTGTTGTCTTCCGTTGTTATGGAATGAAGCCGCAGACTTCTTCACCTCAACTATTGTTGTTTCTCAATCTTGTTTGTTTACAGAGACACACTTTGATGCTGTTGTGAAATGTATCCCTGGATTTGACAAATTTTGACTTTTGCAATGACATAAGTGCTCAGCCAAAACCAGACCCACCAAAACATTGCTTCTGCCCCACCTTCAGTGTGTATTTATTTTGAAATCTTGCATTGCACAGTAGCACGACTGCATTTATTACGACACTGTCACTATCACACACGTGTGCTGCATCTGGGCCGGGTAATAACATAATAACCGCAATCATCATCTTTGTCTAAAATATGAATCTGTCAAAACATAATCCAGGGTCTCATTAAATGTGTTTTGAAATAATATGAACAAGTCCTGACTGCAAAAGGCCTTCAACTGAAAAACCATGAGATTACGTGGCTCAGTACAGGCAAGATCAGAATGTGCCAGTGCTGGGACCTACTGTCGTCCCTCTCTGTTGCTCCTGACAACAAAGAAGTCGAGGGTTACCTTGGTTTTAATGCCCTCCCAACACAAGCACACCGCTCCAATTTCAGTGGGTAGGGCATCTGACAGCGTGTCATCCCAGCACCATTACATAATCCTGAGGCACTCTGAAGAGCCCGTTCGAGTTGGTTGAATTTATACATGTATGTTGTCAGTACAGTTATTGATTTTGACTTTTGCCCCAGGCCTTACACTGGCAGTATTCGTTACGTAAGACGGCTGCAGACAGACTGATTCCAAAGCACACAGTGCTATACGTTCAACTGTCAAAGTTTGAGTGACAGCAAGATTTGTATTGTGTATGCTGTATGTTCTGAGCGAGAGAGAAATCATTGAACTGAACATCGATACAGAGCAAGGGAACGTCATCATCTTGCGGAAGTACGACAACCCCGCTTCCTACTCAGTGTGCATTGTAAGCGTACAACAAAGCTCCGTTGTGAAAAGAGAACAATGCGAACATGATTTTACGTCTCCGCTGCTGCGATGGATTTCTGTAGGCTGGATTTGAGAAGCGCAGGTGGGAGGGTCTGGCTGCAGGGCTCCTCTGTTTGCATGTCCCGTCCTGATAGTGGAGATGATCTGTGAGTGGAGCAGACAGAGGGTCCCTGCAGGTGTAGTTTGCATTTTAAAGGGGAAATAGCAAACAGGCAAAGCCTGCAGCTGTCTGAAACAGGTTTGATGCACATCGTTATGAAGTCCTAGATACAAAGTGTTCTTTTCCTCAGCAGCTTCTGCCTTTTTACATGAACATATATGGTGAACTCGCACCATGTGCGAAACTAAACGTTTGAGTTCAAAGTGAATACGCAAATAGTAAATCATCATGTCCTCTGAAGTTTTTTTTTTTTTTTACCATATACAGTTCCTCAGTTTGTTCTTTGATAGATAAGAATATGTTATTTTTCAAATAATATACTGGAGATGATCAAATGTAATTCTAAAAAAAGTAATCAACAGAACAATCAATAATCACAATAGTTAGTTTTTACAATTAAAATACTCATCGATATTAGCGAGAGTTGTAGTGCTGTAAAAACGTCCATTTCTTGGGTCTGAAAATGAATAGCGTCGTTCATGCTGTTCCTCTTCTGATCTGTCTCTCCTTCCTTTTCCCTCTCCAGGCTTTGAGAGCCCTTGTCCCACTTCCACCCCTGACGATGAGAAGAAGGACGGATCTTCCATGACCTCCTTCAGCGTTGCCGTCCGAGGCCTCCCCCTGGCCTTGACGTCCTTGAAACAAGCCGCGACCTCAGACTCGCGCTTTCACCCAAAATGGCGGGCGATCACCGTGGCGACGCTGCTGGGACTAGTGCTCATATTGTACCTGCACCTGACGGTAGTGGACAGAGACGCTCCGACCAGAGGTTACTCCCGCAACAGGGGTCACAGTTTGGAACTGTACAGAGACGGTCAGGGCAACATCTTCAGGGACACCAGCGGCCAAACTGAAAGTCACAAAAGGGAGAAGCGCTACAATGACACTTATCCGTTAAGTTCGCCCGAGAGAACGAGGAGCGGCGTCCGCTACCGCATCGGTGTGATCGCTGACCTGGATACGGCGTCGCGCAGCGCTAAGGATCAGACGTGGTTCAGCTACATGAAAAGAGGCTACCTGACCGTTTCCGAGAGTGCCAACAGACTGCAGGTGGAGTGGGACGACGAGACGGTCACTCTGGAGAGTCATCTGGCGGAGAAAGGGCGAGGTATGCGGGCCGTGCGCACCAGCTTTGTCACGCAGATGTTCAAATGAATGCACGTCACCTCATTTCACAGGGACTAACCGTTGATCCCGCCGCAGGTATGGAGCTGTCGGAGCTCGTGGCGTTCAACGGTCACCTGTACAGCGTAGACGACCGTACGGGCGTGGTGTACAGAATCGAGGGGAACCGGGCCATTCCCTGGGTTATACTAACCGACGGCGATGGCTCCGTCTCCAAGGGTGAGTTTCCGGTAGATGCATGTGAGGTTCTTTCAACGTGATCTGCTTTTCCTTAGCAGCATTCCTTTAGGTGTGACCGTGTGCGCACTCGCCCTTTGTGTGTGCAGGGTTCAAGGCAGAGTGGCTGGCAGTGAAGGACGAGCTCCTGTATGTGGGTGGACTGGGGAAGGAGTGGACCACGACCTCTGGGGAAGTCGTCAATAACAACCCAGAGTGGGTGAAAGTTGTAGGTCACCATGGTGACGTGGAGCACGAGAACTGGGTACCACACTACAACGCCCTGCGGAGCTCTGCCGGGATCCGACCACCAGGTGCCGACAGATCGTTCGAGTCTCTTCTTTTATCTCTGTTGGTATTTACAGAGGAGTTTGTTTGCTGATGATTCAGCAGTCTCCAGTTAGTGGTCCCTAGTAAACAATCATAACAATGAGACGCGTCATGTCACAATTGCTGCATTTACAAATGGCATTCAAGTCAGTTGTTTTGTGACTGGATCGAATGTCGCTCGTTCCACACTAAGCATGTATTCACTCTTGTACCTCTCATGTCTTCAGGCTACCTTATTCATGAATCAGCAGCGTGGAGCGATCGCCTGCAACGCTGGTTCTTCCTCCCTCGCCGTGCGAGTCATGATCGATACGAAGAGACGGCGGACGAGCGGCGCGCCACCAACCTCCTAATCGCCAGCTCCGCAGACTTCAGCCACATCAGCACGTGGCACGTGGGACCGTTCAACCCCACCCACGGCTTCTCCTCGTTCAAATTTGTCCCCGACACAGACGATCAAATCCTGCTGGCCCTGAAATCGGAGGAGGATGCGGGTCAGATCGCCACCTACATCATCGCATTCACACTTGACGGCCGGGTTCTGATGCCTGAGACAAAGATCGGAGATGTGAAGTACGAAGGGCTTGAGTTTATATGAAAGTGCTGGGGGGCTGGAGGTGCACGTGGTCCTTTAAGTCCATTTTGCAGCGGACCTTCAAGTCTCTGAAGGTCAAGAAGTGAACTGTTTGTATGCAACACTGATGTTTAAAAGATTTCACTCTCATCCCGGTTCTACAGTGCAATACTACCTTATAATACAAAAATTATGTATTTCTATATTATATTACACAATGAACGAGAGGTATAGCAGAAGATAACACCAGGGGGAGGACAAGCTATTTTTATTCTATCCTTAAATGTCAGAAGAACTAAAATCATAACATTTAAGCCAAATGTTAAAAATCCATTAATATTAGACTCTTTTTCAAATTAATGACTTACAAAACCAAAAGTGATAGCTTATCTCAAGAAGTGTATCTCATCATTTGGACTTGCCTTTTCGTGATTCTACATTTCAACGATAATTTTTACCTTCACCAGTGGAAAAGGCTCTTTGATATAATATGATAGGATCTCATCCGTGAAGTTCTGCAGGACTCACGCGCATGTGTTGTGTAACCGAAAGAGACACTTAACGCTGTCATGGACAATTACAGTGTCATGCTCGGGATATAACATGGCCAAATTTCATGCGAACACGTCATGCTAGTTGTGATTGGTTAGTGCTGCCTCATAAAAGGTTACGACAGTAGAAACAACACAATGAAGTCATACGCACATGGAGCGTATATGACTCACCCACAACATTCCCATTAACGTCTCCCAATGCATGCGCGTCAACACTGCATTCTGCTTTGATAGGACACTTGAAAAGGATTCTGGGTAAAAATCCACCTCCCTCTCAAACACCAGGTCGATGTGGACGTTGTCCTCTGCAGCTGCACTCTGCTGGTCACTGTGATCAAACACTCAGGGGGACAGGGCCAGACAGCATAGTATATTTAAAACATACAATTGAATGTTCTTAAATGACTTGATCTTATTATATTTTACTTTGACATTTTTTTATGACACACTGAAGTTTTTCTAATAGATTTTACAGTGAATTATATCTCAATGGGTTTAGCCATGGTCAGTTAATGAATGGTTCTGTAAACATGGTCAAATCATTCTGGGCAGGCCCTGCATAAATGTTCACTCACTTTAATAAACCGAAGATGATGAGGTTTTAAAACCAGAGGTGCGAAACACTAGCAATTTAATCTAAAGATGAACTATTAATATATTCCTGTTGTATCATTTCAAACAACACATTAAAATATCGTCTTTTCTGTAAGTGTCTTGTGTTCTTTGATTTTCACCGAAGGTGAAATCGTTGTTTTCTTGTGAAAATCAGTTTGACCCACTAAGACTTTAGAGCTGTGATGTTACCATGGTAACCTGCCTAAAAACCTACTCTACACTTTAAATAATGAGATGAACTCACCATCTTGCTACAGTTGTACGGTATCTAGAACCAGATGAAATTCTGAATGCTATCCTGCTATGTGACAACTAAGTTTCCTTATTAACATCCACTGCTATGCTAAAATGCTAAAGGCTAAAAGTTGACTATGTTCATCAGAACCGCTGGTTGCCAGGTGTTAGAGGCTGTTTTGACCTGTGGGAAAGGAGAACACAGTGCAACACTATTCTTTGCGGTACTGATTTTATTTATCAGTTAAAACAACTGAAAAAATCTTTACAATTTTCAAAATGATTTGAATCAACACAACTGTTTGAACTCTGGGAATTCATTGTGAGGAAAGTAGTGGAGAGAGACCTTGTTTACAGGGTTGTTGCCATGGCGAGGACGTCTTGAGGCAAACCGGACACTTTGATGGTTCTGAAGGAGCCCAGTTTAGTGTAGACGCGAATCATTTGCTTATTGCTGTGCCTTAGCTCGCAGAACACTCCTTTGGAACCTGAGCAACATAAACACAGTAGTGTGTGAGAATACATTTTTTACATGCACCATCAACAACACAAAAAACATATTCGTAACACCACTCCATGTTGAAGCAGGATCATTAGGAAATAGAAGCTATCACAGTGAAATGATGGGCATGATTGAACTCTCTAAGCAGGACGACAAAGACAAACAGCACCCCCTCATGGAGAATATGTAGGAGTATGGCAAATAGAGTGGATGAGGCACATCTCAGAATAATCCAATGCATTGTGTGTGGCCTGGACCTACCACAGCTCCTGATGGAGGACAACAACTGACCAATCATACGCTTGGCTGGCGAGGGATCACTGACCCGTGGCAGAATTTGTACGGTAATCAAGGAGGGGAACTCCTCAAACACAGAGTCGCTTGTTGCCCTCTAGAGGTGGAGGAGGGAACACAGCCAATTAAAATGTAGAACGATCAGCTCGTGTTCTGTCATGTGATTCATCGCACGTTAGATCACCTGAATCTTGGCTGCTGCTGGTTTGGCATCAGTCAGTGCCAGAGCGTAACCACACATGCCAACCTCGTCCTCCAGGACCAGGGCGCACAGAGGGGAGGGGGAGATGTCACCTGTCGCTAGGCTGCAGAGACACAGAGGGAAGGTTCAGGTGGTGGATGCGTAAACCCTCAGGATGGAATGATGGATTTGATGAATCGGCACTTTCCCGACCTATCACAGATGAGCGGAGGCAGCGTCGCGGGGGCGACTTTGGCCTCTCCTGCTTTCTGCATCTCCCTGAAAATCCTCTGCACCTCCATCTAGGCGAAGAAACACAACTGTGCAACATCACTGCTGCCTTTCAACCAATTCATCGCACCTGAGGGTGGACTTGCTTTACCTTGTCCTCGGGGCAGAGCGGACGTATGCTGTACACCGCCGTCATGGGAGGATGTCTGAACAAGTCCCTGTTTCCGTGTCCAGGGAGCATTCTCTGTCGGCGTACGTTACAAATGGTTTACGTGGGGGAGACGTTCTGAATTCAACCACACGCCGTCGGAACGGCTAAATCGTTTCCGAGTGTCTGGGTGCTGATGCTTTGCGATTACCTGGAACTCTCCAGACAGTCCTCCTCTGAATAGCCACGGTTCGGGGTCGTCGTTCATAACGTGGGCAGGCGGTTGACTCCGCCCCCCTGAGGAAAAGCAAAACGACAGATGGGTCAGGTACCCGCCCCCTGTAGTTTGACTTGTTGAAGCCGTCCAGTTCGATCCTCAAACGTCTCACCTAGTGTTTTCACGTAGGTGCGAGCCATGCCCACCCCGCTCTTGATGTCAGAGATGTAGTTGCAGAGGTCGTACAGGATGCTGCGGTTGGGGGCGTTGGACAGGCGGTTACACATCTGCACCACCGCCTCACACATGTCGTCGAACTGCTGCGCTCTTGAGCACCACTCTGCCGTCTGGGAAACGGGAGCAACAGATGATTTGCATAAAAAAAACAGGAAAAAATAAAGCCTAATTCATCAAAGCTACACCATAAACCGGACTCTGACACGTGGTTAAGGGTCTTCATGCCTTCATTACCTTGTCCGTCTCTGCAGCAGCGGCACAGCTGTTGTTCTTGAGCCAGTCCAGCTCCTGCAGCATGGTCCTGGCTGTGGTCCCATGTTCGTACGGCAGGTAGAAGAGGTCAGCCAGCAACTTCAGGTCATCCAGGGTCAGAGGTTCTGCTGTGTACAGTGGGTTCTCCCTGGGCCCAGGAACATAGGAGCTTTCTCCCATGTCTGTCTGCATGGGCTCCTCGTCCGACGACTCGGACTTCTTCAGACGAGCTGCAGGACGAGGACACAGGGCAGGGAGGTTGAGGAGGGAACCCACACACTTTAGCTGTCTTTTTTTTTTTTTTATTGTTGTCATTCCTAAAAAGGGTTAGTGTAATAAAGTGACTACAATAACCAGTATATGTGTTGTGGGATGAGACTCTACCTCCAGGTTGATCGGTGCTCAGGAACTCCTGCAGCCAGTCAGTGAGGGCCAGTGTCAGAGCTTTGTTGGGGCTGTAGCAGGGGTCCTGCTCCTCATTGCCTACCGATGAAGGTCGGGGGCCGTGAGACACCGAGCAAAGACTTGCTGATCAAATGTGTACGACAGAGAAAATGATGCTCACCCATTTCCACATCCCTCGCCTCTCCGTCAGCTGTAGCTTTGCACCACGTGGCCAGAGTGTGGATGGCCACAAAGTTTGGTTGGAACTCACAGTTAGGATTGGTGAGCACTCCTCTCAGTTTGGGAATGAGCTCAGTGGGTCGATCCTTTGAACAAATGAACAAGTTAAAACATCAAAGAGCTTCGATAATTCTGACAACACTGACGTCTGTGTTAAAATCCATATATTTACCTTGTAGGGTCCAAGAAGAATTCTCTGGGGATCGTAATCGTTTGCGTGTATGTTGTCCCAGATGACTGGCGCCCTCTTCAGGACCGCAGACACCTCCTCAATGGACTCAACTGAGATTTTGTGGGACACCACTTTGGGACCTAAAATTTGAATAAATAAATAAATAAATAAACAATTAAGAAACGGGGGGGGGGGGGGGGGGGGGGGGGGTTGTGCAGGTTGTCCACTGTGATCTTACCCGTCCATAGTACATCGATACCAGGCAGCAGCTTCTCTCCCACAGTGCACAGGTAAGGTGACAGAGACACGTTGGGAGTGCAGTAAGATGCACAGTAATCTGGAGACAGACAAGAGAACAAATAAGGAATAAGATCATTTGTTTTTACCTTTTTTTTTAGCATTTTGACAAAAATGACTCACAGATCCTAATGAAAATCATCTGCAACATTAAGGGCAGTGATCTGTATGTGTTTGAGGGGGGCTCGTAGGAACCATGATGGCGGATGATGGATCAGAATCAGGGTGTCTGGATTTCCTCTCTCTTTATGTTAAACCTTTCAAGCCTTAATGTGACTCACAGTCACCTAACCGGTTCATACATTCAGGTGATTCGACGCTGATCAGAAAATCACTGCATCATTTTGCATTTCCATTTCTGCCATTTCACCAAGTGCTCATGTTGCCTTCTGTGTTTGTCTTGGTGTAGCGTCAGAGTCTCACCTGTGGGACAGAAGAGGAAGACGTCGGGCTCCCCCAGGTGCTGGTACACCTCGTTGGTGATGGCCGCCTGAGCGTGGGCGAAGGAGCTGAACGCCGCTTTGTCGGCTGCGCACATCTCCCTCTCGATGTCGTCGAACAGCAGAGAGAAGGACGTGCAGCCAAACTCCCTCACCTGCCCAGCAACACCACAAACTGCTGGTCAGCACAGCAAAGTCATGAAGACGAAGAGAACACAACAGGGAGAGGTGGAGTTTTCTCACAGGGAATCAAACCCATTACCTGGTGTCAGGGCTGCGTGTAGCCCATTGACCTACTTGCTACATGTGTTTCATATAAAGTCATTCGGTGTTGAGATAAAAGCCTCGGAGAGCCATAAAGCTAAATACGGCCTAGATTAAATTGCCCCCCTGTGCTCCACCCCTTCATCTCCGAGCAAACAGGCTCCTACCTGATCGAATTTCCTCTTCAGGGCAGCGACCTCCTTGGGGTTGGAGAAAGTTATATCCAGACCCGGAGAGATGGCGTAGACGAAGTCTATGTTGTGCTGCTTGGCTGCCGAAATCAAGGCCATGACTTGTTCTGGAGGGAGCAGGAGAGAGGATGCTGATGAACAGTTCTGAGGATGAAGCTTCGGCTCCAGGTTGTAACAGTGTACGAGTGGCCCCTCTCATCATGTTCACGCGCGTCTGTCTCCACTAAGAGGACAATTTCATTTGTCACCATCACAGCTGGCATCGTTTTGGTGAGAGGGATTTTCATGTACACACAGCACAATGACAAAAACATTACCAGTGATGGTTACTGTAACAACCTGCTGATAACATCTGATCTAATCTGGATTTAAGAGTCGCTACGAACCAAAGGGCAGAGATGATCATTTGAGGTTTGACCCATGGACCATGATCATCATTGATGGAGGGCGAATCCATACGCTATAAAAACCTGTTCGTACGACAGAGGAGCTTTTCTATCCACTTGTTTGAATCAGTAAGCGAGACTCGATGGAACGCGCTGGTGTATCAGAGAAGAACCAACGGGTCAAAGGAAAGGATGACATATAAAACACACATGCTGTGTGACTCCAGAGTGACGGGATGAATCTTACCGGCCTCCTCGGCAGAGTACAGGTCTCTCCAGTACATCCTGTGTTTGTAGTCGTCCTTGGGGGCGTACAGGTACGTGTTCAGACCCCACCTCTGCTCCCTGTGAAGCCAAGACAGAACCACCAGTCACCCGCTGTGTCACTAACACAGGTGATGGTGAGGAGGTGTTCCGCTATCACCAACACCATGGACGTATTTTAAGAAGGGGATACATTAGTGCGCCAAGCTTCGACACTACAGAGACCAAGTGGTCAGACAACGGTACTGCAGCGTATGCGTTGGTAAAATGGTTCCATGAGGCCCCCGAAAATACATTTTCAATTTAGACGCTATACAATAAGTGGCTTCAGTGAAACCGTGACATTTTATTTGTGCTGATATAAATGGAAATACATTTACAAAAACCTTACCCACGGCACCTTTAAACGGAATTCATTCTGCTCGACCAGGTCAGGACTTTTATTTCCTGGAGTCAAATTTAAGTAAACATGGCAACACAGGTGTACAGTACACACACACACACACACACACACACAGTGGAATTCACACACCTCTTAAAGAGCTCTGTTCTTTGCTCCATGGTCCAGGGGCGCCCATAAAAACCTGAAACCAAGCAAAAGTCAAGGTGAAGCTACACAGCATGATGCGGATGTTTACACTGCTGAGACAAGCACTGACTGACAGGTGTGTGTGTGTGTGTGTGTGTGTGTGTGTGTGTGTGTGTGTGTGTGTGTGTGTGTGTGGATGTTGTAGTCTCGTTCCCTGCTCTCACCTTCCACCACCCCAGATATGAAGCGTCTGGCCCCGCTCTGGCCCCTGGCACAGCTGGGTGTCGACATGGTTCTCTGTGAACGTTCACTCGTTCTCTCTCCGTGCGTGTCGTCGTTGGTGCGAGTGTCCTCGCGCACAGCTCCTGGTCGTCACACCCCGTCACTCCCACTCATCCCACGTTATTTGATTCACGCAAATTGCGCCGTCCCCTCGCGCCTGCGCACTAACAGCCGCAGCGTTGCCACGCACGACGCTTGCAAAAGACGTTTGAAATCCTGCAAATAATGTTGTGAGAGGACCGACTTTCATTCTCTCATTCAAGCTCAAATTGGCAAGACGCGGTCTCACTACCGGGTGAACGTCTTAAAGGACCAGTGTCCCGGCGTCTTAAAGGGACAGTACACAGCGGCCAAACAGCAGTCGTGGAATGTGTATGTTGAACCATGAGGTTCATCAACTATCAGGATACTTCATTTCCTCATTGGAATTTCAGGTAAAAAAGAAATCTAAAAATATAATGTAATTCCCTAATGAGCACCAAAATGAACCCCCACGGGATATTGCCATGTTTAGCTGCTTGTTAGCAACTGCTCCCTGTGAACAAGCTTTAGAATTTGGAGTGGACTACATGTGTTGGGATTTTAAATTGACCTATCATGTTTCCAGACTTTAAAGTGCCATTTTAGATTCAAGTGACAATATTTTTTTTCAATCTAACTACGGCGGGATATAATTTAGAAGACCGTCTGTGGTAGTACAGATTTGTTTGGTTTTCCATTGTATAATACTGTAGGTGTTGCATTTTACATTTCATAAAAATAATCCAAACATATGTACAATATTATTAATTTCCACACTAAGTGCTTTGGTGGGGATCTTTGGATGCCCCTAGTGGTTGCACCGGTAGTTCTGGAGAATTGGCCAGGGAAGGTATTTAATTTCATATTTGTTATTTCCATGAATGGTTATTCAAAGTGTGATACACCAGTTGAATTGATCACAGATACAACTAATTGTCAATGATTGTTCTGGGCCTGTCAGAGTGGTTTCAAGTGTGTTTTTTAGGAGTGACGGTGTTTATACAGTAAACATAACTTCGAGAATGTAAACGTAAAAAATGGGAGGTCCTAAGATCAGAGGCTGTGTGTGACTTTGATATGTCACAAATCACCATTGATCTTTGTGCCTCTGATGAATTTTCTATAGAATCAAGTCCACCATTTGGTGAGCATAACTGAGGGGGACGAAAACAAAAACATGAGCCAGAATGTGAACACTGCTCACTCCAACGGATTCATCCACTGACAGGAAGCTCCATCAACATGTCGAGATTCAAGTGGACATCCGCTGGACCCCGCGACAACACGTCGGAGTACCAGAGGCTCAATGAGAAGATCAGAGAGATGAGGTTCCTTTTGGATCGAGAGAGGGACCACGCTCAAATGCATCACAAGCTGAGAGTCAACATCACCCAAGACCTGCTGAGGACCAAGCAGCAGCTGGAGGAGGAGAGCTCCCTGAACGAAGAGCTCGTCAGAAAGGAAAAGGCAGTGCAAAGAGCCCTGGAAAAACAGAAGGAGATGTGCAAGGCCATGAAGATGAAACTCGTTCGGAAGCACGAGGGTGAGAGAGAGAGAAATGGAGTCACGCCAGATGACCTAAAGACCGGAGAGAAGCTGCAGAGAGCACGAAGTGCCCTGGAGAAACAAAAAGAGATGTACGAGGAAAACAAAAATGGCGTTCCCCAAACAGGACAGAGATCTTCGGACGTGAGCGAGGGTCAGATCCCCACAGAACAGGAGGCGGAGGAGACGACTCTTGGTGCGGAGCGGGCAGCGGAGAAACTCTTAGAGGCTGCCACGGGTCAGAGATGTGGAGATGACTGTGAGACAGCGGCGAGTCAGGGGCAGGTCCTCTGTGACTCTTCGTCTGATGAAGAGGAGAAGGAATGTCAGCAGCACAGAGATAAAAGGTACTTGTGGAAGAATGCAAGAGTGTATCTGGGATGAGACACAGAGAGACTTAAACCCATGTTAGCTCATGTAGGCCTCCTTCAATTCTGCCGACTCACCACCTGTGGGGTTGACCTAATGGGGTCAGGTGCGACCGGTACACCGGTGACCCCATCTTGGATCAATGGTAGACAATTCAATGCAATGTGGTGATTTTGACTGAGGACATTTCGAGAAAGACATCTGGAAAAAATGGAGGTTCATAGACTTTGTGTGACTTTGATGTGTCATGCTTTCTATGATCTTTGTGCCTTTGATGACTTTTCGATGAAATCGCCTCACTCCTGTCATTTGGTGGCCCACCACCGAGAGATGACAGAGTGAACGCCGCCTGTGTTTTCGCCGACATGTCTGAATACAGATGGACGGCAGCTCAATCCCACGAAGATTCGACGGAGAACCGGAAACTCAACGACGAGATCAGAGAGCTGAGGCTCCTCTTGGATGCAGAGAGGGAGAAAGCTCACAGAGAATGCGCCTTCAGGAACGCCATTACCCAAGACCTGCTGAAGACCAGGCAACAGCTGCAGGGAGTGCTCCGTGAGAACGAGGAACTCACCAAACTCATCAGAAGGGAGAAAGCAACCCTGGGGAAGCAGGAGGAGATCTACAGGGCCTTGCAGGCGATGGTGGCCACTGAGCAGCGTCCCGAGGTGGAGGGGGAGGAGGTCGCCCGAGATCTGCTGCAGACTGAGCAACAGTTGGAGGATGTGCTTTGTCAGAACGAACAACTCATCCAACCGATCAGACGGGAGAAGAACGGCCTTGGAAAAGCAGGAGATGTGCCAGGTCCTGCAGAGGGAGGAGGAGGCCGCTGAGGAGCATCCTGAGGTCGCCCAAGAACTGCTGAGGACCAAGCAACAGTCCATGTTTGGAACAAAGAGCTCCTCAGTGGGAGAAAGAAAGAAACAAGTCGCCCCAAACAAGACGGTGGACATGCACATCTTCAGATCTGAGCCTCAGGTCCACATTTTGCAGAGCAGCTCCTCTGCCAGTCCTCGTTAGAGAGTGCCAGAGTGAGACTGAAGACGGACGCTCAGCCAAACAGACTCTGGTCCCCAGATAAGATCTTTTGTTTTTATATGACATAATAAGTCATGAATAACACATCACACACTTTATGTCTCCAAAGAGTCAGATATGGAATTATGCCCCAGAGTGAAATCACAATCTCAGCTCACATATCTCCAACCTGTTCTGTGTCACTAAACACTACGTGGTCACTTTATTAGGTACGCCTAACCAGTATTTGACCGGATGCCCTTTTGTGTTAGGTCAGCAAAAAAGTCAAATCTTGTTTTAATGAGTTGACCTCTGGCCATATGCATATGAGTTCAGACAACAACATACTTGTCCTATATACCGTCTCATTTGAGTACTATGAACATGCTCAAGAAACTAATTTTAGATGATCAATTCATGACATGCCTTTGCATCAGAGGTGAAAAATGTGCATAACACAGTCCAGCAGTAAACATTTTTATTTTGTAGTTCATCAATAAACACAGACATATACAAAACAAACATAACGTGTCAGTGTGATGGAATGCATAAAAAAAACTTGACATACTTTCAATTTGAGTGCCACATGTGGGTTTACATTTATTGCACACATACAACCTGCATGCACAATCGCCAAAACATGGAAAAACAATGCTAACATTGAATGATTTGCTACATGAGGTCGAGCTCTAAAAAACGCTGAGGTTCATTAAAAAAACGATGAAAAAGACAAAAGACAGAACATTCTTGTTGTCATGGCCTCTCTGTTAACTCCTCAGTCCTCTCTGGGCCTGTTTCAGCAGCGAGTCAAAGTCCACATCCTTAAACCTGCTCCTGGCAGGAGGCGGGTCTACGTCTCTGTTTGCGTCTGTGGAGCAAGGAGACATTCAAAAGCTCAGAGTGGAGATGGTACAGATTTAATAGAACATCAATGTCACGTCCATTTCCTTCCATATTACCACTAAAATGTATGAATGCAAAGGAGGATTCAGAGCAACGGTGTATTCTATACACTTAGGCTGCATCCATTCTGCTGTGGCATAAAATGAATCATTTCCGTTTCTATTGGTAGAAATATTATATGAAAAACTTGCCCTGCTGTTTTAATGAACGTATATTGCCATGTGAAAACCAGTTACAGATACACGTTGTTTTTTTCATAGCCCTAGAATGAGTTACGTCTCCATCAGGCAAAACCTGTTACTGGTAAGTGCTAATCAGGGAGTGAATCTGTGTTACTCCATCTTAGTTTGCACACCTTAGTGTTTGTGCCTGCCCAGATTCAAATGACAACTATAATGTCTTCTAACTAAAACTGGTTCAATCAGCTGTTGCATCTGAAAACTTGACAAAACCCTCGTCATGAAAGTAGGAAAAGTGTGTTCACGAGGTCCCAGACTGCAATGTCTGTGTGTGTGTTTGTGCGCTCACCGAGGTCAGAGTAGTTGGAGTTACAGAACTGTCTCCTCCCACCAAAGCAGATGTCAAACGGCAGCTCGTCGGGCCTCCGCAGTTTACCAGCATTGTCAATGGCTGCGAAGGCGTCCTCCATATTGGAGAACGTGACAAAGCCAAAGTGGTCGCTGCGGAAACCAAAGGTGGAGGGTATGAGTACCGATGAGGGGATAAATGAGACAATGAGAGGTTTGAACGTCATTAAGGACACATGTTTGCGCACCCTCTCTCTCTGAAGTGAAGCGACACGCCCTCCACCACTCCAAACTGAGAGAAGCGCTCTCGCAGCTCTTCGTGCGTCATTGACCTGCGGATCCGGCCCACGTACACCACTCTGCGCTCGTCCTGTTTGACAGAGTTTCATCATCACTCCGCACTCATCCAAAAAACACACACACACAAAGCATCATGTGACGTGGTGGCATATTTGACTTACAATGGCTTTAAGTTTCTGGATCCTCAACTCGTGCTCCCTCCTCAGCCTCCTCGACTCTCTGCTTCTGCAGTGATATGAAATATTCCTTTCATTAGTTTAGATTGTGGACACCAGCCTATATTACATTGATGTAATCAACTCTGAACATCATGAAATAAAACAAAGATCAACACATTCAGACCTCATGAACAAAATGTACTTATTTCCCTTTAAAAGAACTCTTTGTAGTTTTGAGTTTGTTCCATTTATCAACAGCAGACAGTTTCGGGTCCGAATGAGGTCAAACCCGAAACAGACACGAGACATAAGTATCAAATTAGCACAAACCTGTAAACATCTTTCCACTGTCTTCGGCAAATCCGCGGGGATGGAGATCTGGATCTAGATGAGGACCTGGAGCGAGACCATGATCTGGATCTTGACCTGCTTTTTCTGGATTTGGGGAAGGTCCGTCTGTGGCGGCGCGGAGGCGAGGGGGAGATGGAGCGACAGGAGGACGAGGAGCAGGAGCTGCTGTCTGAGCGACTGCGATGGAGCCTGAAAAAATGAAGAGGAGCAAACATGAAGCTTCTTTCCCATTAAAAGCAACAGGTATGTTCTGTATTTAAAAACCCACTGATTAAAGGGAATGAACCAAAGTCCTAAAGTCCCTAAAATATGACATCATCACAGTCTAATGACAATGACAATGAAGGGAACAGGTACAGTGCGCAGCTCAGTGTTACAGTGGCAACCTGCCTTACAGTCCTTCCTGTCTGGAATCAGGTGCGTTTTGATCTGAACGATGAGTAAAAATGTTGAACGCTCTCCCAAGCTGTTAAACATGAGCTTGGCCACAGACGTCCATGTTTACAGTAACATGCAAAAGGCTGGGAAACAGCGCCCCCTGCAGCTTTGCATGGAAGAGGACAGAGGTATTTGCCAAAACCTGGATCGGCTGCAGAGTCATTGGACCTGGGAGGGAAACGTGCCGACCTGTGGTCCTACTGCATTAAAAACCCATGTAGCAGCCTATAAGGTGCGTGGAGTCGCCTGGTCAACAGAAGATGGTTACCTCTGTCTTTTCGGAGAGCGCGACGCGGAGCTGGAGCAGGACGACGACGAAGAGGAGCGGCATGAGCTGGAGCTGGAGCCAGAACTGGCCGACCTTCTCCGATACCTCGTCTTGCCCCTCCCTCTGTCGGGAGGGGTGGGGGGAGGCGTGGGGAGGGTGTATGAGGCTGCTCTGGCTTCACTTGTATCACTGTCTGTAAACTGCAGCGCCGTGTCTGTGGACGTTTCCGTATCCGTCCTGGTGACGAGCCGCTTCTCTGACAGGCACGTCGTGCGCGTGGTGGGGGTCTGTGTCGCTGAGTCCACAGGGACCCCCTGCGGCTCGTGAGGTAGCTCCGGGACATGGGGGAGCGGGGAGGTCTTGGCCCCAGCGTGCTGCCCTGTTAGCGAGCGATCCACGGAGCCACAGTAGTCGTGATCAGAGGATACGGACAGATACATGTGGGCAGAGGCGTGAGCAGGAGCGGCGGGCTCTGAAGCGCTGACGTGTGACCTCCTGGACGGGAGAGGACGAGGTTCGATGATCTGAATGGACTTGGATGGAGGATTTCTGCGTCTGGTGGGCTGGCCCTGTTGGGTGCGGAGGATGACTTCGGTGCTGAGGGGCTCCGGGACGTCCACGTGCGCCAACGTCGGCAGCTGTGGCCGGTTCCCGAGTGGTTTCAGTGTCTGGGGTGAATCCGAATGGCTAGAAAGTCCTGATGCGCCCACGGGTGAGCTTTGGAGTAATCGGGGTTCTGGTCCGGGAGGACAACCTCTCTCACAGACTCTCTCTTCTATAGCTAAAGTGGAGGACAAAGATAGATCAGAGACGTTAGTTGGCCATTTTAAAGCATCTCTGTGAACGCTTAGTGAGTGTAGTTACTCACCTTGTGTTTCCTCAAACTGCTCCAGCAGACTGGTCAGATCTGAAGCTTCAATCCCTGAAGGCCACAAACAGTCGAATGAATCAATACATCAGCTACACTGGGTTTCAACAGACAACTTTTGAAATGTCATTGTTGAATTACACATCATTTGAATGAGTAAATATGTTCAACTGACATGTGACCTGGAATTTTGAGCTTTTTGGAGAATTTGTTCATTTCTTTAGTAAGAATGGATGAGAACTTCTGGGCTGAACCAACAAACTCGTCCCTTTGGCAATTTGTAAATAAGATATAAATAAGTGTGTACACTTGTTTATTGATATTGTGTTTGTTTAATTATGATGGTAATAATGTTGATTATTGCATTGCGTTTCTTTATATTTTGTTGAAATGGATGTGGTGTATATGTTTATGTGAATGCACATATAGATATCAATATCTATATGTATATATGTATATACGATTTTGTTTTTGTTTACGTTTATATGTCTTTGTGTGTGTGTGAGTGTGTGCGTTTACCTGAGTCAGATGCTGCACTCTGAAGTCTGCAGTCTACCTGAAGAGAGAGCGTGGCTTCCACTGGGGATACATCTGGCACCACACTCCTTGTCGGTAGGGGAGAATCTACAGGGGCTGGTGACGTGGGGGGCGGACACGTCGCTCGTCTTGGTGTCTGAGGAGGGGTCTTTGGTTCCAGCCCGGTTACTTTAGTCGGGCTCGGTCTGGCTGTGTGAGGCAGGAGGTTGTGACCGTCTGAGGGAGCGGGAGAGAGTGCTGGAGGTGCATCGGTCGGGGTGAGGTTGTTGTGAATGTCCTGAGGGTGAGTCGTGTGGTCCTGCTTCAGGGGCTTTGGCTCTGGGGAGGGGGGATGTCTTTGCTGTGCAGAGGATCCACTCTGGGTTTTGTGCAGGTGTGCGGTGCTGAGGTCAGAGTCTGTTTGTGGGAACTCCATTTTGGACTGGGAGGACGAAGGGTCAGCGGACGGTTGTGCCGCGTGGTGGACGGGCAGGGGGACGAGGACAGGATTCGGGGGATCAATACTCAGTAATTTCTGCTTCTTTACTGGACTTCTTTCCTGCACCTTCATGTTTGGGTTGGTGGTGCAGCCTGGAAGCGGACTAGTGGGCGAGACGGTGGTGGATTCCGGACACGGACGCTTTAATCTAATGTGATAAGATGCGTTCAAAGGCCTCGGCGGTGGTGTTGCGTGATGGGACACAGTCTTCTTCCCTGGTTTATGCACATGATCAGTGAAGATCTTTGGTCCACAGCTGTGATGTCTTTGCAAATTAAGGATGGGGGTCAACTCCTTAGGGGGCTCTGGTATGGAGGGCCACTTGGTGGTGTTGTTCCCCTGTTTCTCCACCAGGGGCCGTCTCTTCTGGCGCAGCTGTCTGTACTGTTGGAGGCTCAGTGACTTGGCCTTTGCCTCGGCTTTAGGTGGAGGAGCAGTCTCCTTGTCACTGCTCACGTCAGCAGGCGGTGTCGACTGAGGCGCCGGCGGCATCTCACTCGTGCTGCCACCTACTGGACTTCTCTCATTATCGTTTTCTGCCGAGTCATCGTAAGAAGCCACCTGAACGGGGCCGAAGCTCACTCTCTTCTTCTCTCTGCGTGGTGGCGCTCTTGGGGAGTTCCCATTCAGCAGCACGCTCTTCAGAACTCTGCCTCCATGTGGGTGTTGAGCTGCCTCCTCCTCTTTCCCTCTCCTCTCGCTCACCGGCTCCTCCTCATCCGACACCACGTTGATTTCCTCGTCGTTCTCCTCCGTGGGCCTCTCGTACCTCCACACCTCCTCCTGGGAGAAGAGGGTGCGGTCTTCCCGGATGCCGCCCTCTTCTTTCTCCTCCTCCACGCGCAGCCTCAGACAGTACGGATGCATGAGCTTCACCAGGTTGACGAGAGACGAGGAGGTGAAGACCTCCACTTCGCTCTCTGTTCTCTTTGATTTGAATGTTTGGCTTTGAGGTGTGAGAGGTTTGACTCTGTTTTCATCTCCTTCTCTGTCCCTTTTGATGGTGACGGTCAGGTTCGGCGGTGCGGGCCGGGTTGCAGCTCTGCCACCGACTGACACGACCTAAAAGAGGGACATGATGCGTTTAGATGCGTTTATCCAAGGCAACATACATGTTGTGTGGATGGAGAGGCTGGGAATTGAACCCATGACCTCGTGTACTCTAAGCACACGCTCTTGCAACTAAGATTAAAAATACTACGAGTTCACACTATGTGACTTCTGGCAAGACAGCTGATTGAAAGAGATTAAGAGGCAGATTACCACGGTAACACCGTCACTAAGCTCCATGGTGCTGTTGTGTTGTCGTCCACTCTCAGGTGGGACTTGGCACAACATGACGCACAAGTCATTAAAGAACACACGCTACTGACAATAGTAATTGTGTTAATGACCTTTTATAGCGTGAGCACCTGTGTATATTCAAATACAGTAAATACATCCTGAGTACATAAGTAAAGAGGCTTAACGGTCCCACCCAAAACACTGCAGTTTTACTTTGTAAAGCGTCCGGGGAGCAATTTTAAGTCTTTAATTTTTTAACTGCATGTGATTAAGGCATTTAAACAATGTTTTGATTGGATTTCTTAGTATTTTTAATTCTTCACCTTGACAGCTTGCTTCCAAAAGTCGGTTATTAGGCTCATTAACCACCAATATTAAGTATCAATCATGAACATCCAGTATCATGTGATCCCTGTGGCGTTTACAGGGCACATTCATGATGTTGGACAGGGTATATGTGTATATATATATATATATATATATATATGAGCAGTGTCTGTCCTCACCACTGACGTGTCCCAGTGCCTCGGTTGAGTGAGGAGTTTGGTGTCAGGCAGGACATCGAACGGAGACAGCGACTCGTCGTCGTCATCCTCCACACTGTCCAGCATCTCGCTCAGAGCCGACAGCAGCGACTCGCTCTCTGCCTCCACTCCACTTTTGTCCTGGAGAGAATCACAGCACTTGGTATAAACACTGACTCCGTGACACCGTCAGTGAAATGAATGGATGACTGCAGTGATGCTCGGGTCAGTCACTGCGACACTGACCTCTCCTGCCACTGTGGGCTCCTCCAGTATAGACAGGATGGAGTGATCCGTGCACGAGTTCATGCCGTCCTCATCACCTGGACTCAGGAGCTGCAACACAAACGCAGGACAAGACATCAGCTCCATGTTGTGTTTATCACACCTGCACAATCACATTTTATATATATATGTATACAAGGGGGTAATTGCATTATAAAAACATGGTGGTGCAACATGGCTGCCTCCACAGAGAGGCCCTACTCCTAATGTAAATATAGGAGTGATCACTCTGTGTTATCGAATGTAACATGGATCAAGAGGATAGTTATCAGAGGACCTGGTGTTAAGACTGAGGAATATGCATGAGGGGGTAAGAGGATCTGTCCTCTGACCATAAAGGCCGGGGGTTCAATTCCCGCCTCACCCCATTTCATATGTTGAGGTGTCCTTCGGCAACGCGTGTACAAAATGCTGCAAACAGATGCACACAATGAATGTGTGTGTGACTGGGTGAATGTAAACTGTACTGTGAAGAGCTTTGAGGGGCGTTCAAGGCTTGACAAAGTGCAATACAAATACAGGCCATTTAAAGTGTGGAGGATCTAGTGACATCTAATGGTGCATATTGCAGCAACGTAAAATGCCTCTATAAAAGCATGTAGGAAACTACAGTAGCCTTCAGTGTTCAATTTATCCATTCTGGGCTTCTGTAATAACATGGTAGTCACACATGCGAGTCCATGCAGGGGAGCTGCCACTGATGTAAATACACCAGGCTCATTCCACGGGTATTTAAACGTAACCGACTACACCAAAGTGCGTTATCCCTCATAAAACGTAACGATAACCTTTCTATAACCAAGGAACTACTTTCTCCTAAAGATCACAAAGTAACAGTGGTGTACGGAGCAGGAAGAAGGTCAACGTCGGTGGGACCCGTGTGGAGGCAGCAGGGCAGTGATGAGGCAGCTGCACGTGAACATGGTGTTCTCGAGGAACTACGCGACCAGCTCACCCTCTCCCATTCATACGCCACCTCCGCGCAGGACACGGTGTTACGCGCGACGGGGGGGGAGCTGGTGTCACAATAATGACTGAAAACCGGTCACTTTCTGACCTTACGAACGCCGTTAAACCCCCTCGACCACCGGCCCCTGCTCCTACATCCACCCTTCATTCAGCCACGTGTCGCCCGGCGTCCATGTGGGCTTCGCACGGGCCGGTTAAACACTTCCTGTTCCGCCCGCCATCGCTCTGAAACCACAGCAGGTAAAAGAGAGTGGACCGGTACCTCGTGGTGGCAGCTGTCGGTCGGAAAGTCGTAGTTATCGGCGTTAAAAACCCCGTCTATCCGCCTCATCCGCGCCGCCATCTTGCCGCTCCACATGGTCCCCCCCTGGCAGGCCGGATTGAGCCACGTGGTCACCGGCCCCAACACGCGGGAGAACAGCGCTGGCTCAGGATCAGTGTGGAGCCTGCGGATGCTATAGAGAGGGCGAGGAGAGGACGCCGGATCTGATCCCAGGTCAGCCTTTGCAAACCGTAACTATTTAACTCTTTCTAACTCTTTAGTCTTTGAACTGAGTTACTGCAGCGACAGAAATCAAAGGGTCGATCAGAATTCCATCAAAAGATGTAAGGACACCTAGTCCATGTCCCATATATCTCCGCAACAGTTACATTTCTGTGCATTTTTATAAATTACTGCTGCAGCTAAGTCATCTACAAATTATTTTAATTTTTATCTAAAATTTGATTTCATTTTTTTAAATTCCACATCAGACAAAACATCTGAATGAGTCTTGGTAGAAAGTTTGATGATGATTGTTTTAATGTAATTCATGCTCAACAGTGATATCTAACGTCCAAGTGGCTGTACTACACACTCACAGAAAAGCCACAACATAATTCTAGTGATAGGTGATCCCTGCAATATTAAAATTTTTTTATATGAATTATCATAGAATTATCTATTCAAAATGGACTTTATGTGTTATTTTTGTTATTGTTTCAAAATACAGAAAAAGATGATAATGATAACTCAGACTCAGGGACTGTAACACAAATGTGAAATATAATACAAACATGTCCAACACGAGATTTTGAAGCCTCTCAAATAAGCGATTAATTGTTTCAAAATAAATCAATAATAATCATCAAACTTTTTTAATAGGGCCTTGGCACCACTCATGAATAGAGGAAATAAAGATTTGACACAATATGCAAAGTAATACAGTCAAAGCAGACGTTCCAAGTTCATCTGTTAGACTAAAGTTCTACAAAATTTACTAAAATTTGTTCCATTTTTCTTTTCAAAAATGGAATGTAACAATTTAATTGGTGTTTTGTGAGGTTCCATTATCACCTGCATGTATGAACTCAATGAGCCTTTTAAATTTCCATCAGGTCCAAGTAGGTCGCCATGTTGCACCGCATTGCTTCTACAGTAGCCCAGAGTGGGCAAACCCTTTTAGTTTCTAAATGATAAGTGAAGGCTGCCGTAGATTTTAACCACATGAGAGGTATCCCGCAGCATGCAACTCCACCACTAGATGTCCCCAAACCCTACACATGGGACCTATTATTATTATTTTTTTCCAAATGAGATGATCTGCTCAGTTTATTCTAAATGCAGGGAAACGATGGCGCTAAGAGACAGATGCTCCTCTCAGGCTGTTTTGCACATTATCATTTTAATGATTTGTGTGAATCCCTCTCCTCCCTTTATGGCAGGAGGCTTTAATAGAGGCGGCACCCGCAGTGTAACTGGGAGTTGTGTTGAAATTGGAAGTTAGGCTGTGTGAAGCTGTTCAACGCTCCCAGGTGCTTCATTACATCTCAGCGCTGCAGCTCTACATCACAGCATTTAACGTCCGTGCGGTCCAGCTCTAAAGTTAGGCCGAGCGCGGCACCTGCCTCCTGTGGTCGACCTCCACTCACATTACCTGCCTGTTCAGACATGGTGATACCGAGGCGTTGACTCTCCTGATTAGCGTGTGCACACGGAGCCCTTCACGAGAATTTCAATGTGCACTACATCATCATGATGGAACATGTTGGAATGCATTTATGGGCCGTGTTCACATGACTTAGTGTACCATCGAAACCCTGCATGACTCTGCAATCACATGAATCAGAGGCAGAGCTGATTCCCTAACAAATCTTGCCCCCCCCCCCCCCCCCCCCCCCCCCCCCCCCCCCCCCCCCGTGCAGCTCCACACTGTGAAATCTGATATATGGCGAACAATCATTCTAAACAAGTGAACAATAAATACGACTGCGGCAGTGTTTGGGTTCCTCCCTGCAGCTCCAAACCTTGGGATCCTCACAGAAATGATATGATGACTTTTGGATGGTTGATTACATTAACATATTCAGTGCAGAGTGTTTTCCTCCTCCTCCTCCTCCTCACAGACATCAACCCGCCTCCTTCACAATTGTGCAGCGGTGCTGAAGTTTTCCAAAGCGAATCATCTCTGCAGGAGTAGGACTGTTTGTCTGACTTGGAGAGATGAAGCTGGTCGAACCAGTTCAGCCCCATGTTGCTCAGTGTCCTCTCCTCTTAACCAGGCTGTGTTATGTGTTGCTGACTGCTGACCAGGCACTTTTTATGTGGATTAAATTGACAACATATCACATTCCTAATCCAACAGCAGAGGTGCGAGTCACGGTGCCGGTTATTATTGCTATGTCATTGTGAAGTTGCTTAACAGTATGTTTTTGTGTATGCGCATTCCTCAGAACACCATGCCTGCAGAACATCGCGGGGTGTTATCTCTTTTGTTTACATTCCCTTATAAGCTCCCCCGTGGTGTTATCTCTGTTATGTGACCTCTGGTCTTGTTCTGTGTATCGTCTACCCCAATGTGACGTTGTTAACTGCTCTCCCAG
>JAFBJT010108347.1:51893-72828 GCA_016785325.1 Chascanopsetta lugubris
GAGAGAGAGAATGATCATTATAACTGATACATGAAAAAAGCACAAACCTCTGGACTCAGGGATGGATGGATGGATGGATAGATGGATGGATGGATGGATGGCAGGCAATGGAATTCTTCCTCAGACTCCAATCAGGTTCCCCCCTTGTTGGAGCATCGCTGTAAACATCCCTGTGGTGATAATGAGTTATCATCTCACGACCCGCTTCACAGCAGTACATAATCAAGGGAGAATGGAATCTTGATACACAATGCACCTTTAACAATCCTCCCGTTTGTGTGTGCAGGCGAGAAGATCAGCTGGACGAGGGTGAAGGTGTTGTGTATATGGAGCTGGCTGTACGCGCTGGTCTGGGCTCTGTTCCCCCTGCTGGGCTGGGGTCGCTACGGCCCCGAGCCCTTCGGGCTGTCCTGCTCTCTGGCCTGGGGTCAGATGAGACACGACGGCTTCTCCTTCGTCATCTCCATGTTCTCCTTCAACCTGGTCTTGCCGTCCGTCATCATCGTCGGCTGCTACTTTGGCATCGCCGCCAAGCTCTACGTCATCTACAAGAAGTCCATAAACAACCCCGTCCCCAATATTGTCAAGCTGCATCGGAGGCTGTTGGTGGTAAGTGGCTCTTTGCAGACACTGCAGTATGGCAGAGTCCGTGGCCACATCAGCTACACAGTTGTATTTCTGTTATTTTTTTATTTTTTTTTATTTGTTTTGATCTTATTCTAATTTTGCATATATTTCATTACTGTGACAGCACCTTTAAATACAGAGTACTGGTAAAAAAATAAATAAATAAACCCCACCCATCCCACCATGTAAAATTCGTATCAAACTTGAGGCCCTGGGCCAAATGTGGCCTGCGAGATCATTTTGTGTGGCCCGCCAGAGCTTAAAAGCATGTGATTGTCTAAAGATAAAAGTCTAAAACATACACTGCCCATGAACTCTAGTGAATTACACATGCCACTTTTTATGTGTAGCAATACATCCAGTGTGTTTACTGGTAACATGTGTGGAAATGCAAATACAATGTTTGCAGCTTGAATAAATAATAGATTAATACATAATAATCAAATATGAGGACGGTTGTTTTGCAATATATTGGGTAGTACTCACATTTAGTCCCACAATCAAAACCGGCCCCTTGAGAGCAATCATAATGCTGATGAGGCCCTCTGTGAAAATAAGTTTGACACCCCTGATGTAAAAGGTTCAGATCTAGTGACATCCGGTGGCGAGGTGGCACGTTGCCGCTGAATAGCCCCTCAGGTCAGCCCCCTCTTCCAAGTGGAACCTGTGACGATATTAAAACTCAAAATGTGTTTAGTTAGTTCATTCTGGGCTACTGCAAAAAAAAATAAAAAAATGATGGTGGCTCCCACAGTGAGAACCCACTCCCAATGTAAATGCATGTAGCTGCAGATTCATCCACCAGTGTTCTCCATGAGGAGTTTCACAGCAACTGGTCGGTGACGTCTGTGACCATCCTCTCCCCTTCCAGATCGCCGCCCTCATCAGCGTGGGCTTCATCAGCTGCTGGGCTCCTTACGGCATGGTCAGCCTTTGGTCCATTTACCACGACAGCAGCACCATCCCGCCCGAGGTCAGCCTCCTGCCCTGCATGTTCGCCAAGAGCTCCACCATGTACAATCCCATGATTTACTACATCTTCAGCCAGAGCTTCAAAAGCGAGGTCAGGCAGCTGCGGGAGATGTGCCTTCGCTACAACAAGTGTCACATCACCAACTCCATCAACGACAACGCCATCTACATGGTCAGCGCCGACATCCGGCCCAAGCTGGCGACGCGCTCTGCCGCACAGGACTTAACGGAGTCCAACAACATGACGGTGGGATGAGGGGGTTTCGGACGCCGTGAACTACGCCAGCATCGGTGGTCTCACGATGTTCCTGCACAAAACCCACAAACTCCCGAAATCATGTGCGAGCACCACACAGAGAGCAGGGTCCGTCCGGTCTCGCGCGCAAGTGAGTGGCCAGGATTTCTTTGCACAATATGTCAATGCTGTGAACGTAAGGCCGCGACCGAAGACCTCACCGTAGCTTCTAGTTTAGTCACCTTCCCTGGGACCGCACGTGTCTGAGGAGGACGCAGAATCCAACACATTCCAAACCAAAGCGGGAGAGTATACGGAAACACCGGGTACTCATGAATGTGACGTCAAATCTCCTCCGTACCCATGTGTTTGTCTGAGTAGTTGTGCTTTGATTATGTTGTGACACAAAGTTTGTGTTTTCCACTCCACTGTCCACCGGGTGTCCAGTTTCCTACATGATCAATGGAGAATGTTTACAGTGTCGGCACATCTTGTCCATGGTACAACACTGATCATTGTGATCGTCTGTCATAAGAGTATGAGACATATTTGCACTTTTTGTATTGAGGCCAAGGCAGGATGAGACAACCATTATAATTTGTATTATTATTATTATTGTTCTTGAAAGATTTGGACCAAAACCAAAAGCAAAGACAATTTCTTTGGCTATTTGTAACTTCACAATGTATTGGCGAGCCAAAAGGTTAGGGATCATTGTATCATGGACTGTCATCCACATGCAAAGGAGAGATTTTGACTTTCTCTGTTTCTTTGAAATGTTTGTTTGTTAAATATTAATGACTTAATGAAACCTCTGTTGCCCAAATTGGGGTTTGTCTTGTGCCAAGAGTGTAAAAAAACAAAACAAACAGAATACAAGAGATAATCAGCAGAGGCAAGCGTGCCAAGCCTGAAAATGATAGATTTATATTAAGAGTATTTACGAAGGGAACAACGTTTCCCATCGTCAGTCATCTGTCCGTCCTGCTTTGTGTCGTTTTACTTCATGAACAAGACAGAAACAATCACTAGGGAGAGTACAACAACAAAAACACCATGGAGCTCACTGGTGGCTCAGTGACATTTCCATGGCAACCTCCTTGTAATCAGGAGAGGCTCCCTCACCTGTCTGCATCAGGGTAAAGTAGCAAAGACAAATGAACATGCCCACTCAGGTATATCGATTCCATCAATGCAAGGCAGAGCTGGAGAAGATACAAATCAGTTTTATTGCTGAGTCATGTCTGTTCCTCGGCGTGAAAGCTGATCAAACAGGTAGCTACAGGATAGCGTATTATGCTATTAATTCCGCATCTGGGGCCTCCAGCACCAGTGGGTCTGTTTTGATCTTCTGAGCCGACTGTGATATGTACACACCAGCACCAACCGAAAACAGGACCTTTCACCAAGGGAACCAGATTCGGTGTCAGTCTCAAACAGAATCCAATGCAACATGTTTTTGAAAAGTATCCAATTCCCACATGGTGAAGACGTCATGTGTGTTGTATTGGGTTTTTCAGACTGTGAAAATCCCCTGGCATAACCATGCCTGACGGAGGCAGACCACCTGCAATAGAGCAGGACCGGCTGGCCAATCAGAGCAGCCTGGCAGTAATGGGGGGGGGGGGGGGGCCCTAAAGGGGGGGGGGGGGGGTGCCTTAAAGAGACAGGACCTAAATAAAGTGTTTCAGACAGAGGCTGAAAAGAGGAACATCAGCAATGGAGAAAATGTTGGTCTCTGAACATGAGAACATGATCATAATAATAATAATAATGATAATAATAATAATATGTCTCCTGGATATGAATTGGGGAGCTTGTATTTGTCCTGAAATAAGCTGGTACCATGCCCAGATCTATCCCTCTGCAAGAAAACAAATTAGTGTTGGACTTTCTTTGTTGAACTTGTTGAACATCCCTCTGAGTGTGAACCGTTCCGTCTGTGGGCGTTGGGAACAGCAGTTGACAACACACAAGGTTGTTCTGGAGCTATCAGCCATAGCGCGGTCCTCATTAGTCGAGCCTGCTCAGTTACCATGAACCTTTCAGACTTTCATGTCAACATGTAGGAGAGGTCCCTTTGGCAGCTCGCAATCATAAAAGCCTCTGAGCGTAAAGTCCCACCACAGAAATTGGTCCGATGCAGTCTGCTAATGAGGACTGTATGTTATGGTCCAACGCACCAGGACAAATGGAGGAAGTGAAGCTGTAAGGTACAGTGATATTAGCCATATCAGACTGTGACCGCAGTGTGTGTGTATGCTGGTAGGATACGTGGATTTATGTGTTCACCCTCTCATGGGATTTGTCAATATTTGAAGAAAAAAAAAAGAGATGAAAAATAAAGCTTCTAAATCTTTTATTTTCACCTTTGTGAACCCGTCCACATTGGTGCAGAGTGATTATTGCTAGAATGATGTCATGCCACTCAATTCTGAAATATGAAGGTAAGTCAGTAAGAGTTTGTTTAGTGGCGTTGTGGTTACAGGCCTGAGATGAGGTCTGTGCTTTGATTTTTTCAATATAAACCACACCAGTAACCAGCACACCTTTGAATTTTGATGCCTCTCTGATGCTTAGAAAAATAAACCAGATGGCAGGATGTTGGGGGACGGTACATGAATTCATGCAATAGTGTTGTAGATTGTTGATAAGAGTGATTTTAGTTATTTACTTCTAATGATCATATTGACAGTTATAATCAAAGAGGTGAGAGGTTGTGACCTTAACGGGAGTATCTGAGATGTATGTTCACTAAAAACCATACAATATAAAATCCATTACAATGTTTGCTGAGGGAACCAGGGAGATAAGAACCTCTGGGTTCACCTTCAGAAATACAGTTTTCCCCCCGGGACTAATTCTGTTAAGGGCTCCTCATGCCCTGGCTGATCCACGATGCATTCATGATCCAAAATGCACCGTAAAAGACCTTGAGTAAATGAGAGAGCACATTTCACTGATTAAGAATAATCACAGAATGAATACGGTGCAGTGGTGGAGGAGCAAAACAGTAGCTGTGCGTAACTAACACGCACTGATGCTCGTTTTGGATTCCAGCTGCTTTTCCAAACGGCAGCAGTCCATTTCTACATAAATCCATCACACAAAGGTTCCCATTTCAGTCCAGTTCAACTCGCCTTTGCTCTACTCCCGGCCAAGAGTTAGCAAGCATCGTGAATACTACCAAAACCAGAGCAGCGTGACGTCTCTGCAGGTTAAATCGAATCAGCTATGGCTTTGTCCACATGAAAGCAGACCTAATGAGCCGCATTAGTCACATGGGAGGACCGTGTTTTAGGAATATATCAAACCACGTGTGCTGCACGGCTCTGGTGACCTCAGCTCGCGGCCAAGGTCACGCAGTTTTCCATGAAACAGTACAGGTTTTGGTTTGAATGATGTCTCGAGGTGAAGTCGCAATTGGCAGCTGAACACTTCCAATTTCACCCTTTCCCTCAGCCATCAGTCAAACAACTCATCGGGTGTTATATTGTCCAATCTTGATTCCAGTCAAAACATGGAGGTACAACATGGCGGCCTCCATGGAGAGGACCTACTCCTGATGTTATGTCATTCTAAGCTATGAGAACAATTCCTTCAACATTCAGTTGATTAGAAACCCACAAAAACGTCACTGGAGTTTTTTCATACTCCATTTCTGCCAGGGAGAAATGGAAATGACACTCACACATATGTACGATGTAACACATGGTTAAGCCCCAAGACAAGTTGTGATTTTCTGATATTCCTGATTTGATTGCTCTCTGAAGGATCGAGCAAGAGAGCACTGCGAAAGTGTATAGCACATTCGATCCACTATTGACTTTTCACTCCACAACTGTATTGTCAGCACTGAACAGCAGAGTTGTTATGTAAATATTAGACACGGAGAATTCAGGACGATTGGAATTAGTATGTTTTATTTGGAATAAAGGGCGACTGAATCTGAATCAACATCACACATAGAAAAATACTACTATTCTATGAACAATGGGTGCTGGGTCCAGTTTTCCCCTTGTGTCAAAACAAACAATAATAACTCAAAGCAGTTTTGTTGTCATGAGATTCCAACTCTTGCTGGTAACGGTGAATTAAAAATTTCACAATTAAACATCCCATTGTTTATGTTGCTGTCTCTTGGTTTATATCAAACAGTGTCATGAACCTTTGGATCTGACACTTTGATTGTGTAATGTTTGCATGCACCTCACAGTGACTTACCAGAGTGGTTAGCGAGACATTTCACAATAAGAGCTCCACTGCAAGGTTTACATAGTGCTGTTGTGCTATTTAAGTTGAACTGTAATTCTGACCATAGAATGTAATGCTTTTATTGTGAAATTTTGCTCTCCTTGACATTGACTAAGCAATACGGTTGGTCTGGGGTTCGAAATTTCACAATAAAAGCATTACATATTGTTGTTTATATTGCTGTTGTGTCTTATTTCTTACATTTTAGTGCATTTATTGTGAGATGGCACTTAATTCACTCTGCTACTGTGTTTACAATGCTGTTTAATTCAAATGTTTGGATGTGATATAGGGATAAATTGAAATTTCATCATTTATTTTACGGTCTAACATTTTATACTGAAAGACAAAAAAGCAGAGCTGCTCATACGAAGGCACATATGTAACACCGTCATATATGAGGTTTTCTCCGTGTGTCTCCTATTTTGCCTCGCTGTAAATTCATAATCTCTTTTTCTAACTGTTTTCATCTTATTCATAAATATTGAAACGAATCCCATTTACACCTGTTGTGTTGCCAAGAGTCCTGCCTCATATTTTTATAGTGGGATTTCAAGGATACTTAACCCTGTCCTTCACACATAAGTGTACTTCAAAGACTGTGATTAATGAAACCACGGTTTTGTGATTGAGATGATAAAAGAAAACTAAGCAGTGTTTTCAATGCAATTATTGTTTTCAGCTCCGATGTTTAGAGGGCGGAGTGTAAATGAAATCTCATGCAGCTGCTGCACGCTGCACACACATAATAGGGAAGGACACCTTTTTCTTTTTTCACAGCCTCACGTAGCCTCTCAAACGGATCTCATACAGACGATTTTGCAGTTTCCTCGTGTGTGACACTTGTTGGTGGTTTTTACCTTATCTTATCAGTCATTTCTGTTTCTAGAAGAGTTCACATGGCCTGCCGGATGTTGTCCAGACTCTTCTCGATGTTGTCAATGACCTCCACAGCGGCCTGTGGGATCCTGGTTCCTGGACCAAATATGGCGCACACACCGCTCTGGTACAGGAACTCATAGTCCTAGATGCACACGCAGAAGAAACACTGTTAAGACCCAGCCTATATCCATATTAACATGGTTTTCTTTTCATGTTGACTACAGATACAGGTGCCGCCGGAATCTTTCTGGGGAAAAAGTGTATGCGTGGAGCAAAACAACAAAGAATGTGTGGGTGTTGATTGAATGACAGCAGGGTTTCTTATAGCATCATAATTACAAATATTCATGTACAGGTAAGCTCATCATCTCTGAAGTCTTGTCCTTGGTCCACAATAACAGAACTGACATTTCTTAGGTCTATTGTCATCTGTATGCTTTTCACATACTGTTGCTCTGTGGGTGTCGGTGGTGCTGCCGGAGGCTCTGAGGATGCAATGCATCTGAGACGGCAAGAGAGAGCTGAGGGGGAATTGATCTTTTTTTTTTTAACTCTTAAAGAAACGTCACTTAACTTAATGTTGTTTCAGGGCCCTCTGCCCTTCCACTGACTCACCACACAAGGTCAAACATACATACGAAAAGGTGGAATATGACTCACATTGTTGGTAAAACCCTGAGTTTTCCCGTCTTGACCCTGGACGCGTGTTCTACTCCCTAATGGATGAGCAACACTGCTGTTTGGCGCTCCTCCGGTTTCTACCAGGTATAGTTTCGAGCAGCGCTGTGTGGTGGCTCATTGACGTCAGAACTGTGGAATTTCTAATATCTCACATACTGAGGTGGGAATTCATGCTGCTTTTCGAAGGATCTTTTAGATTACATTGCTTCATCGACACAGACAATTCCTGTGCACATGAGGGGAATATTTGAAAAGCATCAGGTCTAATGTCACATTAAAGGAATCGGAAAAAACGCAGATAAAACGCCTGGCTGTAAGCGTGGCCCTACCTGCTGTGAAATTCAAGTGGGCTTGATCTATCAGAGGCTCATTTAGAGAAGACTCCCATTGTTGTTTACTCCTGTGGTATATGTCAATACGAAGGAGCGAGGTTGTTTCGACTCAAGTCCCACATGAGATGGTGATGGTGTTGATAAAGCAAATCAATGGAGGCAGTTCCGCCAAAATGGAAGAGCTCTTGCCAGGATGTTAGCTTTGTTTCTTTTCAAATAGATGGTTTGAACTCTAGTCTGTGCTAATCAGAGTATCTCCATCAGTAAGTACCTTAAATCAAAAATCTGTTGCATGCCCGAACAAGAACAAACCACAAACTTCTCATCTCTCCCCCGGTAGATCATTGGCTCCCTCAAAGAAAAACCTACTGTTGTGAATAGGGTTACCATGGCAATTGGTGTTAAGGGAGATGCACAGCATGGAGGCACATACCAATCAACATAGTTGGTGAACCAGCCACAGTGTTTCCCTTACCATTCTATTCTATTTACCCCCCCCCCCCCCCCCCCCCCCCCCCCCACCCCCCCCCCCAACAGCTATAAACCTAAGGGAAACACTGCAGCCACATAAATGTTTTTTGTTTCAGATGTCAGTATTGTTATATTTTTGTGCATCAGTGGTTGAACCCACGCCATGACACATCATTACCTAGGAATCCATGATAAATAATGCAATTTGGCCTTTTGCTGAAATGACACAAGAATGAGTGGAAGCGACAACAAGTATTTACGGACAGGTTTGAGAGTGACATTATTTCAAAAAATAAAAAAAAACCCTCTGTGATCAAATGGACTGTGAGCAGTCAAAGTGCCATTACAGAGTAACAGAGTAATATCACAAGATGGGAGAGGAGGGAAACCATTTGCTGTGGAAATGCCGATTAAACATTGGATGATATGAGGATCAAAGTCTCAAGGATGAACATGTAAGAGCGTTTGAAAGGGAGAGTTTGCTCTTGCGTTCGAATCAGTCGGAGCTCGAGATAACAATAATTGAGGCTGACTTGGACCTGACAGACCTTTAAGAGCTTTTTTCATCACCCTGTAAGAACCTTTATATTCTTTGTGATATAACAATGCACAATAAGTCCATGTAACAGGAGAGAGAGAGAACACGTGAAATCTAATGTGAAATATCACCCTCAATAAATGCTCTACGCAGTGTGGGAACACATTTTCTGTATAAGTTCACATACAATTCTCTGATGGTGCCGCAGCAAAAGCTGCTGGATATAAATAAAAGGCCTTGGTAGGAATAATCTTTTTCTCCCTTACATCCCTCTTTCGACTTCTTTCTCACGTTCGGATATCAAGAAATACTATTCACATTTCTCTCGGTGCTCTTTTTTCACAATGTCACAGACACTGGAAGGGAAATTCTAAAGGGTCAATGGAGTAAATGGTTTACCACTTTTTGCCCATCATCACTATTGTGTAACCTTAAAATGCTACTAGGTGCTGATATTGATAACAGCATCACAGCCACAGTGTGCAGAATGTTTGGCTCCATCTTCTTCCTTTCTTCCCCTCTCCCCCTCCCTCAACTTATTATTCTTTCCTCACCTCTCCTTCCCCATTAGTCTCCTTTCACCCAAACTGCTTACAGGCAGCTGGCCGCCTACCTGGAATTCCACTCGGTTGGAGTCATCTTGCCTGTGGCATTTTTTTCTTGATAGACCTCACTCTGGAAGTGCCTTGAGATTATCTACATTGGGATATGCTGCCATATAAAACGGAATTCAATTAACTGGATCTACCCGTTCTTCCAAAAAAATTAAAATAGACAAATTGAATGCTTCTGAAATCGTGGAACTTAGAGCGGTTACTTGTGGTGGGATGACGCCTCCGCAGATAACAAGGATATCCGGCCTGTTGAGCTTGCGCAGTTCCTTAATGAGCTCCGGCACCAGGGTCTTGTGTCCAGCGGCAAGTGTGCTCACCCCGACGCAGTGAACGTCTGCGTCAACCGCCTGCTGCGCCACTTCAACAGGAGTCTGTGCACCGCAGACGCAGCCGTGGGGAAAACAAAGACAACGTGTCACAGACCAAGAAGTGTGTGTGTGTGTGTGTGTGTGTGTGGGGGGGGGGTCCTAATCTTCCATAAAACTACAAAGGCTCATTTTCATTATTGTGCTCCTCAGCAGGACTGTCACTGTTTGATTTTTAACACTCATTTTCATCAAGATCAATAACACTATTGTACTCTATCCGGGTGTGGCTCAGACTGTATGTGACACAAACGAGGTGTTTAGAAAGGCCTCTGGCTTGTGAAGAGGGGACTACTTGCAGGCTTCAGTGACACCAATACGATAAGTTGAAAACATTATTGTCAATAAAATGAAAAAGGAAAAGTTCTGAACTTCTCAAATCGGTTTAATTGCTGGGCACTGTCAGGATTTCAGGGCGTTTGATTCTTACTATGGGCCACCACAGACTTCATACAACGATGGCTGAAACTGATATTGCTGATGGGAGCAGATAATTGTGATTGATCTACAAATATAAGTCATTCATAGGTTTATACCATTAAGATTAACTAACTTCATTAGTAGTCTAAATGGTCGCATTACATTACAATGGCCAGCAAAACGTTAACATCATATTACAAAATAGTGCCATATTTAGTTCACATATGGAGGACAGGTCTGTTCTTCATCACAAGTTGCAAATGATGTGATCTAGCACATGCAGCATTCCTCATCAGTACATCAGATAGCCTTCAAAGTCAAACCACTGTATGGTTCGAAAACAAAACGCTATTGAGACTAGTTCTAAAACAAAACCTTTTCAGCAAACGGTAGTATGGATCCCTTGTTTTGCAGTGCTTTCTGACACAAATGAATGCCAAGCGTTTTTGCAGTTTTCACATAATCCTGCTGACAATCAATCATATTAATGGGTGGGGGTGAAAACACAACCTCCTCGATATAGAGGAAACGCTTATGGTGCCTGAAAATGAACAATGCACATGCAGGATAGAGTGTGTACGTAATCTCTCAGTTGTTTCTCATTTCTTACAGCAGTGTGTTCTAACCATACATAGACTGAAATAACGAAGGTAGCAGATGATGAGCGCTATCGAAATAAACGACACTGACCTGAAACAACGGACCAATGTCCACATCAAAGCCCAGGTCCGCGAATCCAGTGGCAATGACTTTGGCTCCTCTGTCATGACCGTCCTGTCCCATCTTTGCCACCAGCAGTCGGGGGTTCCTGCCCTCGTGCTTCTTAAACTCTGACACTCTTTAAGATTTGAGAAAGAGAGAGAGCAGGTGCATGAAATAAAAGAAATCAAACTAATGTGATGATGTGGGTGCTTTTTTTATATAGTTCTGTCTCACCTGTTGTTGGCCAGGCTAATCTCTTCATGCTCCCCGAACTCACTGCGGTAAGCCCCGCTCACCATCCTGGTGCTCGCCTTGTGTTCGCCGAACACTTTCTTCATTGCATCAGTGATTTCCCCAACGGAGCATCTGTGGAAAGGAGCACACAGAGACGTCCTTCACATGGGTATTATGTTCCAGCGGCGAATGACGCAGCTAACTCAACGCGATCATGACTGAATATTTTTTGATTTCATGAGAGATTTGAAAGCTTTATTATCTGAATGCTTAATGCACTTCTTCCCACACCCGAAGGATTTATTACTTTCTAATTTCCCATAGATGCTGCACAAGGGGAATAAACTGGCCCCAGCATGATTTGTAAATAAAAGGGGAAAATCATTGATTTGTGATGATAATGAAAGTCAGCCACATATTACATTAATATCTAGAGGGGGAAGTAGCATATTGAAGCTGAGTACACCTCACATTTCTCTTCAAGCATGAAACCTATACAGCCATTCACCATTCAAACCCACAAGTGTTTATTTTATCCATTAAGGGCTTCGATAAAAACATGGCTGCCAAACTTGTCTGCCTCCACGGAGGACCTGCATCTGATCTACAGATTGTACAAATATAGAAGGCTTATCGGAGAGCGATGAAAACATCAATCTCTACATTCAGGTGACTAAACACTCATGGGGACATTCTGTTTCTCTTCATAGAAATGAACTCTGCAACACTGAAAACTGGTCTTACACTGGTAAGGGATGTTTGCTTGGTTGAGGTGATGTGAAGGAATCCCAGTTGTGTTGTGTCAGTGCCTCCCACTCGCTGGGCTGTCTGCCCACACGCTGAAAACCAAGTGCTGTGAGCAGCTTGTGTTCTTCACACAGCGCTGCACACAGAGCCACCCCTTCCAACAGTCTGAGACGATGGGAGTGAACTTGGACACTCCTCGCTCTCTTTCTTCTTGGTAGTGGAGTCGACAAAGAGGCGAAACTGATTTGCAGCCCCCTCTCTCGCTCGCCTGCTGTCTGTCCAACTGATTGCATTCAGGTTCTAAGATAGGAGGCTGCATGCAATCACTCCGTTGAAAGGTGAACAGGCTCTCGTTTGTAAGCACGAGCAAGGCATTGAGACCTACCAACATTTTTGCTATATGTTGTAGTGGGCAGGAAAGAAGAAGCTGAGCTGCAACCCAGGCCCCTTTTAGCAAACGGCCATAACGAGAAGACCAGGGAAATTGTTTTACAGTAGGTAATCTCTAAAACCATCGTCGGTCACAGAGATCCTGGTTCATCAGCTCCACCGGACGTGTTTGCGCCTTTCCCACAAGCCGTGTGTTCACCCCTCTTGAAATAGCCTGGTTGTTTCATGTGCTGCCACATGACAGCCTCAGCTGTGAAGCATCACTGACCGCAAACGTACCGGTAAAAGTTCACTATGAACAAAAGAACATTCACAAAACACCACAATGATCATGTTACTGTCGGGGGAAACGCTATAAGAGAACATGTGATTTCACATCAGACAAACATTCTTTTTCTGTCAAATACATCATCTCATGGTTGTTTGCATTACAAGGACATCTTAGAGATGAAGGAAGTGCAAACCACTAAGATAAGTACATGGGATGTCTGAGTTTACATTCCTGAATTCATGCAGATGTAGCCGTGGTCTTAACGGTTAAGAGCGTGGCTGGTCTGACCTGGCTCGCGCTGCCTCCACAGCCAGCTCCAAAAGGTTGCCCTCCCTGGTCTGAGCGCACTCCTCAATAGCTGCCAGGCACTTCCTCGCTGCCTCTGGGTCGCGGCTCTCCCTCACCTAGAACAAAGAGGGGGAATTTCAGTATGAGAATTACTACGGATATCTAGTTATTAGTTAGTGTCAGAGACCCCGAGCTGAATCAAGACGGCGATTCTTTGGCACATGGACGGGTGATATTGTATGTTTTCTAATATACCGCGCAGCCAAAACAACCTGAGCTCTGGACAAACAGAGACGTACGATATCGTAATCTCAGACTGAAATACCAAAAGGTGAGCTGTATCCTCGTGCATACCGGGCGTGTCACTGTGGGTGTTTCATTTTAGAGATCAACAGCAATATGAAAACGGAATAAATAACACAGAGAATGCAAGAGTGCGCATTTGTTTATACATCCATGTGTTCTTGTTTAAAGGTGGAGCCCATTGTTTTGGAACAGCTAGCATGAGCAGGCTACACATTGAAAAGTGCAGTTGTTTCATCCCACATCCTCTCAAACACATAAGCGTCATAAACGCCTGTGTGACTATTGCTTGAAGCTGGGAGGAGGGGACAGCACCAGGAGGACAGCTCTTTTGTCATTGTCCATGACTTGCTATCTTCTGGCAACTGTCTCCGCTTCAGCGGTGCAGCAGATTACAGAGAAGACTCGGGCTACATCGTCTTCGTAACCCTCCTGCACGAACAGTGGATGGAATTTCCTGCAGCATCCACACGTCATCATCCTCCACCGGCTTGTCATTTGTGCAAAGTTCAAAGTTACATCTCTTGCTCCGGGCAAGCACATTAGGTCTACCTGCTCTGACAGACACTCTCCAAACGTAATGACATTTCCACGCACACTGACCTTTCTGCACAAGCAAGTGAGTCAAAGATACAGAGGTGCCTGGGTGCAGCAGCTACAGACGTGTACCCCTGTCAGCTCAAATACCTTATGCATTATGGCTTCCAGTATGGTCACGTCACATGCATTTAAGAGAGGAGAAGGGAAACAATAGTATGGAGAGTAGGGAGAACAATCCATAACAATATACAACACCGTGCAGCAAAAGAGCCAAAGCTTGTAGAATCCTGCACTCCTGAGTTTTGCCCTGAGGTCAGACGGAGGCGAGAATTCTAAAACGGTGAACTGTGTGCATCTCAGCGGTGAAAGTAGATATGATGTGTAGAGACATCATGTGACTATGAGAACTTAAGACTCAGTGCTGTGTTGTCTTCTCTTGCTTTCACCAACCTTTTGGTTTGCGGTGTCCTCGGAACATTTGATCCGTTACATTCCACAGATATTTACGGAAGTCAGATCGGAAAGAACACTGACCTTTTTCAGTTTGTCAATCTGCTTCTGACGTACAATGGTGTTATCTATGGCCAGCACATCCACACTTTCCTCTTTCTGCAGGCGGTACTTGTTCACCCCGACAATGACCTCTGATCCTGGATGAGGACAGAGCAAACGGAAGAGTGTAGGTACATATATTTGGGAAAAGAAAACAACCCAGCAGAAAGTGTCTGGATGGGAAGCATGCATTTGTGAACAACTTTCTTTCTGAATGTTACTCAGAGGGCACTTCCCATGATACTCTCACAACTCTGATGGTTTGGCCGTGGGTGTCGATGCTTCTTTGTTTGGTTATTTTTATGCTTGGCCTTGGAAAACTAGTTTTTAAAGTGTCACTTGAGTAGGAAAGTAAATATGAAGGCTAATGCTCTCACCTATCGCAATGAGTCAAATCGAATCATTTCTAACATGTGATTATTTATTCTACTGAGGGAAATTCATATTGTGGAAAGTTATTGTCGAAGTACTGTCTTGCAATAACATACACATATTCTAATACTTGTAATCACTACAATTATTAATCACTTTAGGTTTGTACAATATCAATAATTAATCAGTTTGAATTCCAAAAGCATAGAGACACAATTTGAAACTAATGGAGAAGTTTGGGAATATTCAAGGTCGGTCTCATGTGAAAGAGAAAAAAGCCACTGCCAGCAGCAAAGCCGACATTGTCAGGGTGAAACGGAAACCCAATGAATAACAATGAGAACAGGTGTCAGGCAGATTAATGGGAAAAACTGCTCTATCTCTCCAGGTTCCACTATGCTCCATCACAATAATTAGCAGAATTATGGGTCTTACAACATTAATTCCAAAGACAATTAGGTAAACTTGCAAGTCCAATGGTTAGCTGGAATCAGGCAGATATGAATTACCGGTGGTGCATGGTATGATGTTTTTCTCATCTGGTCTTTGGGTTTGAAAAAGGTATGTGCTCAATTTAAGTGCACTTATGTAAATATGTGAAAATAGGACCTGATGAGACAGGTGGTTACTCAGAGCTCAGAGCAGCAGACCCAATTACATGTTCAATTCATACCCAGACTGAAGCATCACTTAATAATACTGGACTTTTAATAAAGATATCTTGGACCACTTTAGTCTGGTTGATGAAGATCAAACAAAGAGGTAAGAATGACACTCCTACTAAACTGACAAAACAAAGGCACAGGCATGTAGAGAGCCATTTAGAACTCAGCCAGAATAACAAGCGTATGTTGTAAATCTGCAGTTTCAGTACATACAGTACATACTATTAGAAGGGTTTGAATTTGGTTGCAGCATTGTGCCATGAAAGCAATATACAATCCCTCTCAATCAATTGACTGAACAGCCTGAACTGATTGATAATGTCTGGCATGTCTAGAACAATGATCCTACAACAGCATAGCTTCCAGTGAACGTTGCGGGACGCAAGTCCTGCTGGTGTTGAGTCGGGGGCTGCGTCGATGAGTGTACTGACAAGACTTTGCATGCGTGAAAAGTACCTGAGTCAATGCGGGCCTGTCTGCGCGCTGCACACTCTTCGATACGAAGCTTTGGGATTCCCTCTGCCACAGCTCGGGCCATGCCTCCCATCTCTTCGATGTCTTTAATGAACTGTGCCAAGAAAAACACAGGTGTGGATAAGTATCTGTGATGATTGAGTATGTCTACAGTGACTCTCTGCACTGAGATAATGGCTTCAGAAAAAAACTAGACATGACTCAGCATGACGTATGACTGATGTTTGGGGTGGACAATGTTGAACCTTCATGGCTGTGTTGTAGACATCATCCGTGAGAGACTCCATCATGTGCGAGCCGCCCCAGGGATCGGCCACTTTGGGAATGCCCGACTCCTCCTGAATGATGATCTGTGTGTTCCTGGCGATGCGAGCACTCTTCACTGTGGGAAGTCCCAGAGCTTCATCGAATGAGTTGGTGTGGAGTGACTGGGTGCCACCGAACACAGCCGCCATGGCTTCAATCACTGTCCGGACCACATTGTTGTACGGATCCTGGAGAGGAACCGCAGGAGAAAATTAGAAACAAAAATGTAAAGCTTTCTTGAGTGACTATGGCTTTTATGTATTTACTTGTTCGGTGAGGGACCAGCCGGACGTCTGGCAGTGTGTTCGGAGAAGAAGAGATTTTGCGTTCTTGGGCTGGAAGTTTTCTTGAATGAGCGTGGCCCACAACCTCCTTCCTGCCCTCAGCTTGGCAATTTCCATGTAGAAATTCATTCCAATGCCCCAAAAGAATGACAGTCTGGCACCGCGAATAAAATGAGAGGATTGCAATTAGTTACAAAAATGGAATGATGAATAAAAAATGACATGTATAATGCAGAAAAATATAAGGAGGCGGAGACCCCTGGAGACAATCCCATGAATAGACTTGCATGCCTTTATACGCATACGAAATGCAACAGCAGACACTCTAAGTAATGTTGACAATGTCTAGGGAATCCTAGAAGTGTTTGGGTGCATGGCAAGACATGATATATTACTTCCACAGTGGATATCAAACGTTCAAGTGTTCTCACTCAAACATCTATACTCTCAAATTCAGCCCCTCTAATCTAGAGAATGTCTCCAGAGTCAATAATGTATCTGAAAGCAGCTCTGGAGTCACATAAGAATGTCCTTAAAACTTTCAATGCCTATTGTAACACCCCAAAATATCCTGTTTCCTGAACCAACAGTCAAGAACCCATGGATCATCACTTAGCAAAAACATTTGAAATTGAAAGGGTACAAATCCAGCAAACATGAGAGGCTAGAACCACATCTTGCTTTGTGTCCTTTCACTTTGAGACACTTAACATTTTTCCAGGATCAGTGTGAAGTAAAGCAATAATTCAACATGATTTGATTCTAGTGGGAGAAAATTGCTAACAGATTGAAAGGAAGTGAGAGAAACAGCAGAGGGACACGTGAGAGGGACGTAATGAAAGTACAACATAGAAAACATATTCCCATGAAACCTCTGTCTGAAATTACATGTCCATGACCTTTCTGAAAAGAAAAAAAAAATTCTGGTAAAAACATTTAAAAAAACACAAGCACACAGACAGAACTTTTAAGTCAATGCTTTGCTCAATCTAGAACGATATGTTATTTACACATTAGATATCGATATGATTGGTGTTTTTTGGACATTTTGAGCTAAAATTCTCATTACTGTAATGCATTCTTCATTGGTTAGTTGATGGCATTTTAGAGTGAATGAACTCCAATGCTAAAGATATTGTTTTTTACTGAGTCACAGTTGCCTCATTAAGGCTGGCAGAACATGCATATCTCTCTCCTCATCTTGTGTGCCGCTCTACTTAATGCCAGCCTCTATCAAAATCAGAGAGCCTATGTTCTCTAGAAGGTGAGATTCATAATTGGGTATTCTTGAATTTAACGAGCTACGGTCACAGGAAACAACTATACCAATTCATATCTGGCCTGGTAGAATATTTTGTACCTTGGGGCAAACTCATCAATAGTTAATCCGGCTTTCAGACCAGTGCGACAATACTCCAGACCGTTAGCAATGGTGTACGCCACTTCCAGGATGGCATCGGCTCCGGCCTCCTGAAGATGGTATCCACTGATGGATATGGAGTTGAACTTGGGCATGTGCTGTGAAAATGAGCAAGTCAGGAATGATCAAAAATCAAATGGAATAAATAACATGAATTGAATTAAATATCTGCAACCGCACTAGGCAGGTACAAACCTTGGAGGTGTATGCGAAGATGTCAGCAATGGCATGCATGGAAGGTTCCGGGGGGAAAATGTAGGTGTTGCGCACCATAAACTCTTTCAAGATGTCATTCTGTATGGTGCCAGTCAGTTTAGCTTTAGAAACACCCTGCTCCTCTCCGGTTACTATAAACATCGCCAGCACAGGGATGACAGCTCCATTCATTGTCATTGACACAGACATCTTCTCAAGTGGGATCCCATCAAACAGCATCTTCATGTCTTCAACTGTGTCTATGGCGACTCCGGCCATGCCCACGTCTCCATGGACGCGGGGGTTGTCTGAATCATAACCTCGGTGTGTGGGAAGGTCGAAGGCAACTGAGAGACCTTGCTGTCCGGCTGAAAACAGAGCAGAAGGAAAGACGGGTCAGAGGAGGAGACGAAAGGGAAGTAAAGTGAATGCTCATTACTGAAAAATCAAGATTTAATCATACATGTACATGTTGATTAGACTGTGACATCTTTGTCTGGTACCAAAACAAAAAGGGAAAAAAAAAGCTTTTTTACCACATTTGTTTTTTGAATTCATTGTTAGAAGAACATGGTATGTATTTTCAAAGTAGTCAAGCTGCTTTTGATGTGGTTGGCTGAACTACGATCATCTCTCAGAATGGCATTTTTCTCTTAAAGTTTTAAAAGACACATATTTAATGATAGGATATTTATAAAACACTTTGTTTCTGGTTCTGATGTGTAAACATTCTGAAAGACTAGCAAGACCTGAACGCTAAGATTGTAATATTGAAAGATATGAATGCAGAAACATTAAATGAATACGCCTTTCGCGAAAATCCACACAACATTTACCTTTGATATTATCTTTATAAAACTTGTTGCTCTCCTCCACGGTGCTAAATCCTGCATACTGCCTGATGGTCCAGGGTCTGTACGTGTACATGGTGGGATATGGCCCTCTGGTATATGGAAACACTCCTGGAAGTTCGTCAGGCGCAGCAGCTGTGTCTGCTCTGGTGTACACTGGCTTGATGTTGATTCCCTCTGGCGTGCGCCAGATAAGGTCATCCGGGTTCTTCCCCTTGAGCTGTTTCTTGGCCAGACTGGCCCATTCGGGATGCAGCTCGGTCTGGTCCCGCCACTGCGTGGATGTGTGGATCGGAGAGCGACGTGTGTGTGCGCAGACAGAAGCTCTGGCCAGGCGGCGGGCAGCCAGTGCTGCGCATGCCCTCTGTGCGGTCAGCATTTTCACTGCTGGCACGGTCAGACACACATGGATCACCTGTGGTAAATAAGAAGGAACATGTGTAAGGCACTGACAATGGCACATCAGAAGCAGAGACATTTTAGTGCTGAGTATTGATTTGGGTGATGGCACATGCCCATTGCACAAAAGAGTCCATTATGTTTATTTACTCTATGTTATCTTTAATTTATAAAGCCACAGGTAAAGATGATTTAAATAGCCAGTATAGTTAGGCTCCACCTCTACTGTCTCTCTTCTTCCGCTCATCTTTATTTTGTCCAACCCACAATATCAACTGAATGATGCAAATGTTGAATGTTAACGAAAGCTAAAGTTTAACCGGGATTAATTATCTTTACTTTGCTGAATGAGAGGCCCTCAAACTCAGAGAAAAGTCAAATGTGTTATTGAAAATATTGAACTTTACATTGTAATTTCTCTAAATTCCCACATCAAATCTGTCTGTAATTTACAGTAAAGATTGTAGGCATCTCCATGTCATCATGGGTTTAATGCTGCAAATATGGATCGTTTCTGAATTAGAGGCTCTCAAACCTGGAAAAAAAGGGCAAATGTGGAGTTGAAAAGTGAACTTTACTTCCTCTCCAAATTGATACATTAAATCGGTCTGAAATTAAGTGTACTAAGATTGACTGACTTGAAGGCGACTGGCAAATTGTGGGCTCACTTGACACCAGTCCAGGAGGCTACAATTTTCCATCCCTCATTAGTCTAAAGAGCTATAAATGATCACCATCCGATTAAGACATTTAAACAATGAACACCGCAACAGATGGAACCTCACTCTCTCATAGAACTTGAGAGCCCTGATGTATATTTGTCAATACTGTTTTATTTACATTGTCTAACGTTTCAGACACGCGGTTACTCCGTACACACTACTATGTCATCTATGTCTGATCATCTCTGTTGCCGCAACACAGCAAATGACCTCATAACAATGAAATTATCTAATGTTAGATGTTGACAGTGATTTACAAACACAGCTCGTACATAGTGGTACATTCACAGTGTCGTAGTTCATGTGACCATGGCTGGAACAAGTTAGAACATGTGTAAACATCACACAGTCAGCGTGTTCATCCCTTTCTGAAAAGTGACGTAAGTTGCGCTACAAACATGCTAACTATTTCATTAACACCAGGCCCGTCTACTAGCTAGCTAACTGCAACAAATACAACCATTTCCAGTCATTATATTCCAACATACCACTTACATGACGTTTCTACTGAAGTGTAAAACGGACAAAATATGCTATTAACTGTTGCAGGGTCGTTTGCTGTGCTGCTAAGCTAAGCTGTTGTTAGCTAACTGTGTGTAGCAATGCTACAAACATTAGCAGGGAATGAAACAACGACAACAGCGGCTCACGAGACACGCACCGTTACTGGTAATGTTTCACAGTGTCTTCTGTTTTTAAACGAATTGGGAAACTTTTCTGACCTTGTGTTGAGTGGAGTTCTCACAGGCAGGTTGATAGAAGGCGTGTGTCCGTCCGTCCAATGAAGTTTCATAACACTGAGACTCAGCCAATCGCGTGCCGCAACCTT
>JAFBJT010108348.1:8593-36063 GCA_016785325.1 Chascanopsetta lugubris
ACACACACACACACACACACACACACACACACACACACACACACACACACACATATATGAAACATGGACAATGTGTGTGAGTAAACAAGTTCATCATGGTGCCAGTGACCTGGCGGTCGTGGTGAGAGAGCCACCTGTTTCTACCCTCCTCTCGCCCCCCGGCTGCTCTTCCTCTTCCTCCTCCTCCTCTCCCTTTCATCTCAGATTTCCTCTCTGCTGGACAACAGTGCATCTGATCTCTGACCTTCGCTCTCTTTCAGGTCCTCCTCAGTCAAGTGCATCGCCTGCGGGCTCTGGACCTGCTCGGCTGCTTCCTGGACCTGGGACCCTGGGCGGTCAGCCTGGTGCGTCGGTGACACTTCCACATTAACCGACATGAATGGCTCTCGACTGGAGAAGAAATCAGTTTTTTAACCGTGTTATGAAAGGCAGCGTAGCCATGGCAACCTGTTCTTCTTTGGTGCCGAGCGCTTGACATATCTGACAGTGAGATAACTTCCTTTCATTATAAAAAAAATGAAAGAGAGTCTTTATATTGCCCAAGCAATAAAAGTGGCAACTGAAAAGCCTGACAGCAACAAATGCATCTTTGTCACTGTAACTCTGGAGGCTCCTTAGTGGAACCACTGGTCAACTTCAGTACTGGAACTATACCTGGGTCATTTGTGATAACGTCACTGTTACATGGTCCCAAGTGGAGTTTGAACTACAGACCTTGATATGTTGGAGATATATAAATAACAACCTCCTCTTACTGGCTACATTCTATAAGATGTTCTCTCTCTCTCTCTCTCTCTCTCTCTCTCTCTCTCTCTCTCTCTCTCTCTCACTCTCACTCTCACTCTCACTCTCCCTCTCTCTCTCTCCAGGCCCTGTCTGTAGGGATCTTCCCATACGTGTTAAAGCTGCTTCAGAGCTCAGCCAGAGAGCTGCGTCCACTGCTGGTCTTCATCTGGGCTAAGATCCTGGCTGTGGACAGTGTAAGTTATGTAAAACGCTCCTTAAACTCTGCTCCATCTCATAGAAACCCTTATGGTCTTGAGCTTTTTTACTTTATGTCACAGGTTTAAAGGTCCACCCTGCAAGATTGACTGACATCAAGTTATACAGTGGCATGTGGCTCTGTGTAGCTTTCAGTTATGAGTGAAGCTCTGGTGTTTAGTTTGTTAAGGATCAACTAAGGGAACTGATTTATACTGTCAGGGGATTATACATTCATGAAAAGGTCCATATCATTTCTGCCACTAGTACTGGAGATCTACTCATCTATACAGTATGTCTATATATCTATACATGTAACATGGGCACCTATAGAGGAATCAACAGTCCCTTCAACAAGCATGCATTGGTTGAGGAAGAGAGGAAACTACACTTTAAAGAAACATATTTTGAGATCTGCCCAACTGGTAGTTATATAGAATAATAATAGTTACAGTTAGAGATGTAATGATTTTATAAATCTTGCTGTCAATCCTTGTGCTGAGCTGTGTTTTTCTTCTGCTCTGATAAAACATATGTTCAGACTTTAATGAATTCCATGTGCCTAGATGTTGAATGACGAAATCATCCCCACACCGGTTGTAATCATTTGAACGGGGCAGTGATTTTGCTGTATAGCATTTAGGATTAAAGACAGGAATATAGCTCAAAGCCATGTGCAGCCAGGGCTTCACAGTCATCTGCCTAAGAGCTGCACCATTTGAAAAGTTTCAGAATCATCATCATTATTGATATACTTGTTGATTCCTTGAGGCTATATTTTTTATTTTCATAGCCACATATTTATTTTTCTATAAAACATTCAACACTCTGGACGTGCCTCCAAGGATAACTACTCCTTTGTGTCCTCTCTCTCTCTCTCTCTCTCTCTCTCTCTCTCTCTCTCTCCCTCTCTCCCTCTCTCTCTCTCCATCTCCATCCCTCCCCACTGTCTCTGTGATTCACAGTCATGTCAAGCAGACTTGGTCAAAGACAATGGACACAAGTACTTCCTGTCAGTCCTGGCCGACAGCTACATGCCTGTGAGTATTTCCCGGATGTGTCGGCGTGCTTTAGCGGTAACCCATAGGTGGCGCTCTGCAGTCTCCATCAGACCTCAGGCTTCTTCTCTGTGCTTCAGGCTGAGCATCGAACCATGGCTGTCTTCATCCTGGCTGTCATCGTCAACAGCTACAACACAGGACAGGTACGAGTGTGTCTGTGTGCTCCTGTCTGCCCGTCTGTCTGTCTGTCTGTCTGTCTGCCTCCTCAAAGCCTAAAGGAAGCCTACGCACCAAATTATTCATTTACTTCCCACACCAGAATCGCAGCGGGCTCTTCCTTTGGCGAGCCAGCCGTCACTTTGAGAGATGGCTCCGTGGCCCGTTGTGTATTTCCGGGAGATATTGGTGATGTGACGTTTTTGTCGCCCACAGTTCCCTTTATAATCGCCGGCTCCATCCCAGCCACCTGCCGGCTGACACTCTATCACCACAAGTGTCACCTCGCTCTGCTCCCGGCCTCCGGTGCCTCAATCCCACAAGCCTTTTGAATCTGACACTGATCAAAAACATCCGCCGGTTCGATGCTGGGATGATGTAGCTTGTCATTTTGTGGCTCACACACGCACACGCACACACACACACACACACACACACACACACCACTGTATTCTTGGCATGTTATTTTGCAAAGACATATTCCACCATCACACCTTTGTGCTCCCGCTATCTTTCTCTCATCTTATTTAACTCGATCATTTCGTCCTCCTCCCGCCGCCTCACATTCCGTCTTTCACTGGATGTGATATTATTCTAACAAATCAATGCGTGCTCTCAAGTTCAGAAACAGAAATTCCTCTTCCATACGGCTGTTTACTTAATGCGCCTACCTCTCTCACCCGCCCCTAAATAATAGATGATACCCAACAATACAGGAAGAGACTCTGCCGGCTCCACATCTCCATTATTTATCCCCCTTTCGTTCAACAACAGCGCTCATTACTGCGGCAGCGCCGCTGCCACAAACATGTCATTGAACACTGGCGTCTTAATATTCCCGCTCTCTGGGTTCAGCCGGGAGAATTCGTCAGCGTCGATGTGATCAGAGAGACGGTGGTGCTTGGAGGGGTGGGAGGAGGAGGCGGGGGGGGTTGCGGGGGCGTGTGTCCCCGCTGATAAGAGATTTATGTTGGGTGCACCTCGATCTGCAGGAGACAAAGGAGGATGCTCGGCTCAGTGGCTGTGTTCATTGTGTTGCTTTAAAGGCTTTTTAAGTTCCGCTGGATCTTCAGAGGGACGTCAGGGTGCCAGGCGTTGACGTACTTAACCACGGACATTGTTCTTCACATCAACTCGAACAAAAACCACATCGGTTCAACATCACTCTGATGTTTTATTCACCACTTTGCTCTTTCTGACAGATTCATGGCGACTGCCTTCTGTGCACTTGTGTAAAGATAAACTGCAAATTATACTGCAAAAAAAACAAAACAATACTTCCTTCATGTTAGCTCCGATGTGCTCACATCTCTTTCCTGGTTTTCTATGAATATTTGAATATGTGCAGGCTGTGTTGCACATTGTTGACTGACAACAGATTGTAGATGCACTAAACTGGTCTCAAAACCTCCCTGGCTTATGATACATATGCAACACTTGTCAAGAGTTTACAATTTGTGTTTTCATTGTTTATTCATGATTATTATTGTAGATGGAACTTGATCATTTAGTTCTATTATTTTCACATTTATTCCAGTTCATATGGCATTTTTGTTTCTTCTTTATTGGTACTTTACCGGCAGGAGCTACCACAACACCATCACTATTAGTATTCACCCATAGAAACCTATTTAGATATTTTAGTGGTTAGATCCAAAAATATAGAGGTCACTAACATGTTAATACACTACACAGTAAAATGTCTCTGTTAATGTGCGCTGTTAAATTGCCATGTCATGACTCGAACATCCACTCAATTGTATTTCCCCAGTTTGGACTACATCTGCTATGATGGAGTTTCCGAATGTTGAAATATCCATTTGACTGGCTGCAACATCCCACTGATGAATTCCTCCTCTCTGATGATAAGAATGTTCAGTTTTGATTGACGCTGTCAGAGGTTTGAATTCAACTCTGCCTCCTACTGGTGTAGCATGTTCCTCACATGTCTGCTCAGCCTTTCTCCCACAGTGACATCCAGACTGGAATTGGGTTCACTGGAGATTTATTTAATAATCCATAGGTGTGATAAAAAAAAATGTTTGCTTTGATACACACAATACAAGTTGTAAACGGACTGTATATATTTACTTTGTGCTTTTCTTGACCCAAAACACTCATGCAATCATGTATGCAGTGCATCCTTATCCACTTTCTCTCTGTAGACTCCATGTAAATACATTAGGGGCAACTGAATATCTTTCTTAACAAAATGTCAGGGGATGGGGATGGAATCAATAACCTTGTGGTTCACGGGTGACCCACTCTAACTCCTGAACCACAGCCGCCGTATGCCCGACACCCACTGCTGGCGGGCATTAGCCCGCTGACCCCTGAAAGGATAAGTGGTTGAGATAAGTGTAGATATTATTGCGGCTGTAATGAAACACAATTGACTCGAACACAGGCTCACTCACCCCCATCAGTCATTTCTAACCTCCAATTTCAGACTCCAAGTTAAAGTCTGTGTCTGTGAATGGCAGAGATAACAGATCTGAGACCCTCTGACTCGCCCTCCCCCATCGCTCCTCCGTTCTCCTCCTCTCTCCACACCAGGAGGCCTGTCTGCAGGGCAACCTGATCGCCAACTGCCTGGAGCAGCTCTCAGACCCCCATCCCTTGCTGCGTCAGTGGGTGGCCATCTGCCTGGGCCGCATATGGCAGAACTTTGACCCGGCGCGCTGGTGTGGTGTCCGGGACAGCGCCCACGAGAAGCTCTACACGCTGCTGTCAGATCCCATTCCTGAGGTGGGTGGATACATCGCAGAATCATGATATGTGATTACAGAAGTGAACAGAATTCTGCTCCAATAACATATAAAAGAAAACAACATGAAAAAGTTCAATGTAAATAAGCTTTACTGGCACACAAACACATGCATACACACACACACACACATATATATTAATGACATCAATGTGTTCAGCCTGTAAATGTAAATGGTTTAGAAACCTGAATTTAAATGTGGCATTATGTTAATATGTTTCTTTAAAACAGTCATAAAGTTCACAATGGTAGTTTAATGGCATTATATGTATACTATGTTTGTGAGCACACCAGTTCATGTTGCCTCCCTCCCTGTTCATTAACATTAATAGAACTTGCTGTCATGTTATACAGGCCTACCTGCATATACCTATAAAGGTATGGATTGTTTCCAATAGATTCCACTCTAGAAAATACAAACATAGAGCAGCAATAAGCAGGTATCACCTGCTGGGCTCAAACAGGAAGGTCGCCCTCTGACAGGGCCATGTGCAGACCAAAGGGGCAGTGAGACAGATTGCCCTGAAATTCACCTAGACCTGTTGTGCTCCCCCCCCCCCCCCCCCCCCCCCCCCCCCCCACCCCCCTCACTCACTCACACACCAGCAGAATATTTCGATTCAGTCACATGCACACACACAGAACATCTGTCTCTGGTTGAAACTTCCCCTCTCCCTTGGACAGACAGCTGCTATGGCTGTGGGGCTAAACCGAGGTCTACACACGCACACCAACTTAAAAAGTAGTATTTCTTTTCATTTCCTGGTTGTGCATTCAGTGTTTTGTGTGTAGAGGTTATTGAGGATCACAGGAGACTGACTTAATGTAATGGGCTACATCAAACTGAAAGGAAAATGAAACATTTCGAAGTAAATGATTGTGCTTTAGCTCCTCCCAGGTGTTCGTGTGTGTGTGTGTGTGTGTGTGTGTGTGTGTGTGTGTGTGTGTGTGTGTGTGTGTGTGTGTGTGTGTGTGTGTGTGTGTGTGTGTGTGTGTTCCCCAGAGCCTTGTGGAGATGAGTGAAGACAGTGACGAGTAGTTGAGGGGACAGAGTGAGGGAGGAGCAGAGATCAGAGACTAAACACAGTGTTTAATTAAGTTCAAGTCTGAGGGGACAGAGGGAATGTTTTTGTTGACACTATTTTCTGAGTTTTACAAAAACTCATAAAGCTAAATGCCAGATGCTAAGCTTTAAATTGGACATCCTCCGTCTAAAATGTTAATTATTTTTCTTCCGTGTTTTGTCCTAAAATATATTTATCATAAAAAAAGTGGTTTAAATATTTTCTCTCCTGTGAAAAAAGTTCAAATTAGCTTGCCCAGTGTTGATCACATATATTAATAATAATAATAATAATGTATATAGCACCTTTCATGAAACCCAAGGACATGCAGGATTTAGACATACCATGATGAATGTCTTTTCAATCACAGGAACAGTGTGTATGAATTAAGGACATCCAGTGGTGAAGTTAGCCAACAGATGTTGCCAAATCTTGCACACTGTAGCTTTAGATGTAGTTCAACTTTGGTAGCCATGTGTTAATGCATATGTGTAAAGATGGGCTGTGGATAATTGCTGGACTGTATCAGATTGAACCGGTGCTCGTTAACTGTCACTCATTCCACATCAAGATGCCTGAGTGAAGAAGACTGATTAGGATGCTTGCATTCAGCATTAATTAGCTTCCACGTCACAATCTCTTCATCATCATCTTTCATTCCAGGGTTTAGGAGGAAAGGGAACAATATGTTCATGAGAAGTGACTCAGCAGATCGTTTCCATCTGAGCAAAGCAAACCCCATCACAGCAGCAGTGTGCTGTGGCATCAAGAGATGAAAATGTAGCTGTGATGATGATCCAGCTTTAATTTATCAGCCTAATTGAAGTGTGATAAAAGTTGACTGACTGTGTGTGTGTGTGTGTGTGTGTGCACGCGCAGGTGAGGTGTGCTGCTGTCTTCGCTCTGGGAACGTTTGTGGGGAACTCAGCTGAGAGGACGGATCACTCCACCACCATCGACCACAACGTGGCCATGATGCTCGCCCAGCTCATCAATGATGGCAGCCCTGTGGTCCGCAAGGTTAGATCACTGCCACACACACACACTCACACACACACACACACACATGAATTTCTAAAGTGTGCAGCACAGCGTAGGATTGAATGATATATAGTGGTGAAGTTGCATGTTGCAACTGAATTTATTTATTTATATTTATATACTTATTTGTATCTTTATTCATTTTACTGTAAAAACATTTTTAGTTTAATTGTCCTTCTTCCTTCTCATATGAGAATATCGCTTTAATCCCATTTGTCTCACAGACTCAGGTCACAACGTCTTGTGAGACTAAAGACTGATGTGGTGAGATAATGTATCAATGTTGGATTTTTCAAAATAAAATCGATTTCAATCAGTTGTTTTAAACATGGCTGACATTCTTTTATGGATCTGCGCCAAATTTCACATATGCATGACTATCAACTGAATTATTCACGGAATTACATGAAATAGTTGACGATTCTGCACCATTATCGATCTGATTAGTCACCCTGGTCAAAGCGACATCAGCAGAGAACCACCAGAGTGTAGGTCTATTCACAGAGATGAATCTAATCGCCTCAGAAACCCCGAATGGAGCAGAGAGGTCACCCTTCTTTTCTCTTCTTCCCGCTCCACAGGAGCTAGTTGTAGCGCTGAGTCACCTTGTGGTCCAGTATGAAAGCAACTTCTGCACAGTCGCCCTGCAGTTTATCGAAGAGGAGAAGAACTACATGGTGCCGTCACCAGCCAACACAGCAGGTCTGCAACACACACACACTCAGAGAGTTTGTTGGCACTAATAAACTGAATCATCTGCTGAACCCCGACTGTTACTTGACTACATCACTGTGATACATCAGAGGAAGAGCAAAGAAAGAATGTCCCTGAAGTTATCATTTGAGTTTGAAGTATATATATATGTTCTACTCGTTATTTTTTGTTTTGGACTAATTTTCTAAAAATGTTCCAAGTTAAATCAAGAGAGAATACTTTTGTTTTCTAAACCCCTTGTGTGTTTACGTCCAGAGCTCGGTAACCTGACTCCACTGAGGGACAGCCCTGCCATCCCACGCCTGCGATCGGTCAACTCTTACACCAACATCCGCGCTGCCACCACGGCCCGCAACCTGAACAAGAGCCTGCAGAACCTCAACCTCAACGAAGAAGGTAAGGAGGACAGAGTGGAAACTCAGCTGAGTGGAAGTAGAGTCCATCCAGCAGCACCGTGGGGTTTCACTCCACACGTCGCCTGTGAACTGTGGATGTTCACAGTCCTCCGGCTAACTACTTAATTCTAGCGTTGTGGTGCTTCAGAGCGACCCAGTGAGGTTTAGTTAGAGGCTCCACTGAGACAGTGACCAGTTTTCCAAAAAGACGCCTTGTGGATGTATTTATTTTGACCCTGGTCTCACATGCTCGAGGAAGTGCACACAGTGTGGAGTGCAGTGTTTACATCTGGGAACAAAGAATATAATGAAGGTGTTCATCGTTGACCTTCGTTTTCATGGCAAAAAAGTATATCTACGTTCACACACACACACACATATATATATATATATATATATATATATATACACACACACACATGCATATCTGTCTGTTCTAGAGTATGATCAAGCGTTAATGTAACAGTTTAATTCACAGCTCCAACACTTCACTGCCGATCTCACATCGTGTCTCAGGCCCCCAGAGGAAGCAGGGAACTGTCCGTGGTGCTGAACTGAGTCAGTCTGTTCAGACGAGCTCCACTGACCTGAAATTGACTGATACATCTACGTTTGTGCATTGATGCTGTATATACGTATATAATTGTTCCTTGTTCCATGTGAAATCTATTTGCGCGTCTGTCCACCATGAGAGTGGATCCCTCACATGTGACTCATGTTCCTTTGTACTTTGTAGCATTTTTAAACATTCAAAAAACAACAAGACGCCTGCGCCAGGCTTTGGTCCGACCAGAAATGAATCATTATCCTTGTAGTTATTCACTGACCCCCTCTCTTTCCTGAGCCATAGCCTCCCTATTACCTCACTCTCTGATTTTGTGATGAACTCTGTTTTTGAACCGAATCAGTCATCTCAGGGAAAACCTAATGACTCATTTCTGGAGGGTTTAATTTTCTTTATCCACCTCCTCCATGCTTTTTCTGTTGATGGCAGTCACAGCTTTCACACACTGCTGCTACAATTAGTATCTCTGCCTTCCAAAAATAGTTGCTTCCTCTGCATCTGCATTATCTTTGAAACTAAGCTCACTACAGCTAGTAGAGGCATTTAGCTCTCTGTTTTGCGTGATCTTGCATATTTTACACATGTACATATATATATATATATAAATATACACACACACTATATCAATAGTCATGAGTTTAACATGTAGATGAATTCATCTTGTTGATGAATAAGCCCTTATAAACATCCGTGTTCACAGCATGTGGATCACTGGGACCTTCTATATCCAAACAAAGCCGCAGTGAGTTCCACATCGCGGTGATTGAGCCGTCGCTAATTTCGCCGCCGTCACCGCCGCCTCTCTCTGCGGCTGACAAGCTGAGTGATGCACCAACCCTGCGTGGAGCTCAATCACTGGCACTTGGTGGAGCACGTAACCTGCCGCTGACACCCATTTCTAATTCACACGCTCTGCGCTCATTCCGATATGCAGCGGTGTTTATCATCAATAAGCACGGAGCGTATCTCCGCTCTCAGCCAATCCCCATTTCCACATTTCAGCCTGCGTACGACGGCGAGGATGAGGCATGTGCCACTGGGCTTGTATTAGTCAGAGTAATGTTTGCTGAGATTTACGTCAGGAGGTGACGGAGGCTGACGCATGGAATGAAGTTATTGGAATGTTACCTTCAAGTAAAAGGACTGTTTACATATCTCACTCTTTATTTGTTATTGATTCCGCCTTGGTTTTGTCTTTTTACAACAATAATAACGACAATAAAGCTTATTTATACAGCAAGGGTTCCCTAAATAAAATATGAGCCTCTCCTGCCTCCACTCAGTCATTGTGTCTTTTGCTCATACAGTCCAGTGTGTTTGTGAAAAAGGTTGTTTGTGTTCTTTCAGGTGGACCTGCTGCTTATTCTCCTGGCAACCTGAGCACCAGCAGCAGCGCCAGCAGCACCCTGGGGAGCCCTGACAACGACGAGTACATCCTGTCCTTCGAGACCATTGATAAAATGCGACGGGTCTCCTCGTATTCGTCCCTCAACTCTCTCATAGGTAATTCAGTTTCAATTCAAATCAATTCAGCTTTCGTTTTTACAGCGGTGAATGATACCATCTAATCTTAAATATACAGTGTGTAAGATTTGGTGACATCTACTGTTGAAGTTGCATTTGGAATCCATCACCTCACCCTTCCCATTTGAGCATGCAGGAGAACCTATGGTAGCCCTCGGTTGCCATTAAAGCTCAAAAGATGTTTTGTATGTCCACTCTGGGCTATTGAAAGAACATGGCAGCCCCCATAGGGTGGGACCACTCCTGGTGTAAATATACATACAAAAATAAAAGTACATAACAGGGCTAATTTTAGGGTTATGTAAAAGCAATTCATACGTTGGGTTGATTATACATTTGTGAAACTGTTCATGTATAATTGCTTTGTAATTCTATTTTGACCAATAGAAGTGACAAAAATTGACTGCAATCTTACACACTGCACCTTTAAGACAGTTAAGTTAAGCTTTACAGAACTGTAGAGAAATCAGTTATTTCCCACAATGAGTGAATGAGATCAGAGAGCAGGTCTTTTACCAAATGCAGTTTTTCTGTGTGTGAGGGAACTCAATTTATTCAATACGACTCAGCCTGTGGAAATGGTTTTATACTGTTTGACAAAATAACCCTGGTGATGTCATTCATCAGAAGGTCTGTGTTACCAGCTCAAACATGGGGTTTAAACTCTTAAGTTCTCATGGCTAAAGACTGAAAGTCCCTCAGTTAAAGGTCACTGGGATTTGTGCATCTCATGCTTTGAATTGCTTAATTACAACCTCTTTTTCACAACCATGGAAACATCAAAATTCAGCAGATGGATTTTTACTGATGTGTGGAATATTTTAATACTGTAACACTAAAAGTCCACGCAGACAACTCCTCTATTTCAAAATGAGGATTTGGCATTGTGCTTTCAATAGAAGGCTGACGGGAAATGGATGCATCAAATGCATTGTCCAAAATAAAGTCTGCTTTTGCTTTAAATTGCGAGGGCATAACCAAAATGATCATCTAGTTACATGTCGTAGCCTTTTAAAATGAGAAGAACTGTCTCTTTAAATTGAATTCCCTTTGCTGTGATGTAAAATAGGGGAGTGGGAAAGTCATTCTGAGAAATGACACGGAAAATGACTTTGCACACAGTGCATATAGTTGAACAAGTCTGGAGTAGAACTGTACATTTATGGACAACTTGTTGTGATTGCTAACAAGTACGAGTTAGCGTGGTCTTCTTCCCACCAGAGGGGCTGACACTGATTCCAGTGTTGTCCATGGAGTCCCTCTGCCAGCGAGAGAAGTCCCAACCGCTCCAGGTTGCATATAGAAAGTGTTACACATCTATTTATTCATGCAACTGAAGTCTTACATTTTATTGAGCTGCATCAACAATTCTACAAAGTTGTCTCAAATTTGACTTGCCTTCAGCTACAGCCGCCCTGTAACCTTTTAGCTTGATCAACTATTGATAGATTCATCATGATATCATAGTATGAATTTTACATGATGTGCATCTCCCGTGAACAGCATGCTAATTGCTCATGTATCAGCTCCACTTATTCATACGTAGCCGGTAGGATCATTACTGCAGGCTGCCCACGCCTTAGATCTGCATGGCTCCGCACACAGAAAGAGAGAGGAGGAAGTGGTGGCAGCAGAGGGGCCGACCTCCGGGGCCCCTCAGGTAGGCTGAACCCCCCCCCCCCCCCCCCCCCCCCCCCCCCCCCCCCCCCCCCCCCCACCCAGACTACGGCAGGGACAGAAAGAGAAGCCGTATCTATGCACAGGGCCAGTGTGAGTAAGGATCAGGGTGTGTAAAGGACCCCAGAGCAGGAAGCAGTCGCTTTAAAGTGCCTTTCCTTGTACATACCAAAGTCTCAGCCGCTCACTCACCAGAGCTCCCTGGTGATTGGCGGGTTCCACCATGTATCCTGACAGCCGGCGTGTGTTCGAGTGGGAAAGCCATTAACTCAGTTTCACTAAGGAAAAAACGAGTGACGGGGGGATTCCCTTTTTGCTGTCGTTCTCTTTTGTCTTTCGTTTTTACAAATGCATTGTAGTCTCCCAGCCGCCCTGTCTCGACCCACTTTGTGCTATTTTAGTTTTTTATTAGCTAACGTGGACACTCTGATTATTATTAGATACTATCGTGAAATGCCACCTTAATCCAGGTGTACCTGACCCTGGTAAATTAGAATCAATATTATCCAATCTTGAAGAAACAACCCAGGGAAATACAGTTTGCTGTGTAATTCTGGATAGAATTGCGCTAATAAGCATTTTCCTCAGTGGCTCATACAGTTTAAAGGTGCTGTATGTAAGATTTGGTGACATCTAGAGGTGAGGTTGCATGTTGTACGTATCCCTCACCTCACCCCTCTGAGCATAAAGAAGAACTTGTGGTAGTTGTCATCAAAAGATGTTTAGTATGTCCACTCTGGGCCACTGTTGGCTACCCGTAAAGAGGACAGGCTCCCCATGTAAATGGGTTTATTCAAGGGTAATGGGAAAAAAATAATACATTATGGTGATTGTTAAAATGTCAGTATGTAATTGTTTCTAGCAGTAGAAGTGAACCCAACTCTTACACAGTCTGCACCTTTAACACCCTCTACCCTTTCTCACATCAGCTCACAAGTTATGCAGCGTTAATGAACATCAGACCATGGGGGAAACCAAAGACACCAACTACATCTTTGAAAAGACGATAATGAAATCACCCTGGCATTAGCTCTCATATTCTTCATTCATATCTATTGATTTCAGTGGCAGATTAAACCTCTCTCAAGCCACTGGTTGATATTGGCATCTAGCCGCTGTATAAACAAGTAAAACAAGCCCCCAACATTAGCCCCCTGCCCAGAGTCCCTGTCCCTGTACACTCATTCATAGCTCCCACCTTGCAGAGAGCTGCATGTATAAACAAGCAGGGCACAGCGGGTGGAGGGATGTTGAGAGCAGTGTTCTGCAGAGAGAACTGAAACTTCTACTCCAGTGCAGATGTGTGTTGAAATCCATCACACTGGTCTTTGCTTCACTGCACTGGCAAAGTCTTTTATAATCCAGTTTAAATCATTTTAATCACATATGAGGTTTTATGTAAAGTGGAGAATGTCACCCAGCTCCACAGCTGCACTGTTCCTCATCCTTTCTTATATCCAGGCAATTCCCTGTGTCATCTCTGGTATGACACTGGGACATGTTCTGGTCAGTAACATGTAAGTGACCTCACATGTTTGTGTCAACACGTACTAATTCAACAGCAGCTGTGCAACATTTCTGCCATCCAAGATTCAAATGTTGCCGTTTACATGGACATGAAATTAAAGTGAACATATTTGTGCAATAGAATGAACCGATATGACGAGCAGGTTTGTCTCATTTCTCATAGTGTTTTAACTAAACACTGCTCTCGAGCAGGTTTAGCAGGCGGCCGCAGAATGTGTTTCGAACCTTTTGATTTCTTTTCAAAATAACAGTCTTGTCAGGCAGACTCGGTTGGCCAGAGCTGCCATGAGACCTTTTATCCCCAAAAGTTCAGAGGAAGCTTTTGTGATCGACATGTTTGACTTTTATAAGATGTTTTTCTTTTTTTCTGTTCTTTTTTTTCCAATTTGATCACCTGAGAAATATGGAGTGTGTCAAAGGAGGCAGATAAGAGAGCTAAGAGTTGACACTTTAGCTTTTCACCATATGCTTTTGCCTTAGTGTTTCATCTCTCGGCATAATGCACAAGGTCAGGGTTGCTTTACACAACACAACAGCATAGGTTCTCATCACATCTGGACTTTAACACAGCAAGCAAACAAAGAGCCACGCTGGGAGGTGAAGTCGGCTCTAACAGTTTGTTGCAAATTGGAATTCTGGATATTAGATAGAACAGAAGTGTGCTACTGACCAGCAGCAGAATGGTTCAGAGGTGACCTATTCATTTACATTCTTTAACCTCCAGTTTATCCTTTGTCTTTTTATTCCAACTGAAAATTCCACAAATCCTACCTTTTACTATGGTGGCTAGTAGCTGACAGAATAGCGAGAATGAAAAGCTGGAAGGTGACCACATGTACCATGTATGATCCAGCCCCTGCTAGTAAATGTTGATGTTTTGACATTATTCACTTAAAGTACAGATTACTCCTAATGAGAACCAATGATGGTTAAAGAACAAGCTACAGCTATGGTTTTACTCCAGTGGCCCGTTTTCTGTGCTTTTTTTAATGCGCCTCAACCAAGCCCCATGCAAAGGGACCGTCTGCAAAGAGCAGCACCACGAAGTGTAAAAACATTAAATAGCTTAGCTCTCGATGTATTACAACCAAAATCACTACAAACTTCGTGTTTATTATACAGTGTTCACTTCACAAAAAATACTGTTTTATAATTGTTCTGAATTGTTAATACATTTAAATAATAACTGGTATTAATCCCACTTTTCAGACTTTTCCTCGACTTTCTTCATTTACAGAACATAGCAGGAATAACTCTGTGCCACTTGCGCTGCGTGGGTTTCCTTTTGAAACCTCTTTAAACAAAACAAAAAAAAACTAAACTAAACTCATAGTGGAGTTTGGTCTCAGCTCTCTGAAACGGTTAGGACATAAGGAAGATGCACAAACTCCTGAACCTAGGGTGCAATTTTAAAAGTGCATTTTCTGTGATTCGCCAGACCTGAGCAGACCATAAACACAGTGATGTAGTGTTTCATTCAGCCAGTAGTTAACTTCTTTACTGCTCTACATCCATTCCGCTCTGCACGTGTCTTCACGCGACACAAAGTGTCAGGTCAGGACACGGCGCTGGTGCAACGCCCGGCCACGGTGACTTAACACCCGCTGTCACGCGCACGCCATGGAGGCGCTGCAGAGGTAATTTGTGTTCACCCGTAATGTAGTGACACGGTTAAGTGGGAGAGGAGCTGTATTTCCCATTCATCAGCTGGCTGTTTACCGAAGCAGCTATAGCACAGTGGCTAGCTGTCGCTAATCATATCGCGGCCCTTGGGGCTGCAGCCTGATCACCTCTCTAACTCACTCCCTCACTCTCCCTGCCTCTGCTGCTCCTCCTCTCCCTTATCCTTCCCTCCCATCACTATTATTTCCCCTTTTTACGTTAACCTTAATTCCCCCCCTTTTTCCATGCTGCCTTATCTTCACCCATCCGCTCCTCAACTTTTCCAGTTTGTCCTTATATCTCTCTCAGCTGTAGGTCTCTCTCTTCCTTCCTGTTAGTTTTGCTCACTTTTCTTTGGAGTACTGGCCCAACTACGAGCCGCACTGTTTTCTACATTAAGCTATAATAAATCAGATCGAAATTGCTAAAATATGCTTTTATTTTGAAATGATTCTGTTTCCTGTGTGTGTGATTATGTCATGCTTGATGTTTACAGAAGTGAGCAGATATTTTCATGTTGATCGTGCAGCTTATGGAGCCCAATCAAGTCCACCACCTTTACCTTCAAAATAAAAGCCCACGTTAGGAGACTAACCCCATTTGTTTAAAGTCCAGTTTGCTTTTGAAATGAGTGTTTTTTTCTGTATCTTTGCGCATATTTTCAAAGACTTCATTTTTTAATGCAGCATGTTAAATTGTCCCCCTGACGCACATTTGACAATTACTGATTTTAAAGTTATCTATAAAGATAATATTGATAATGCATAAATATACAGTCCATAAGATGTTTTCAGTAATTCCATGGAATGATAACAGGTCTTGATATAACAAAGATTGCTTGGACCACCGTAACAATCAAGATTTCTTAAGTGGCCCCCCTGGAAAAATAACAATCCATCCCTGTGTTAGAGGCTTCAGGCTTCAGACATTCCCTCTTGGGGTTTGCAGCTGCAGGCCTGTTGGAGAATTGGGTTACAGGGCACATGTGTCGTAAGATGAAGGAGGAAAAAAGAATGAAATGAGAGGTCACCCTCAGAGGTCACATTTACAGGACTGCCTGCATCGCTGGAGCGAACAGAGAAGCAGAAAAGAAGGAAGAAAACCAAACCAAAGCGATTACGGCTCGGTGTCCCTGCAGCCAACACGGAGGGAGAGAAATACCACAGGCTGATAGAAAGGCACAGGAACGGTGATGGAGGCCGGACGCTCTGCAGAGGTAACATGCCGAGGAAGAGAGAGGGTGGATTGTCGTTGAACGTCAAGAGAAGTGCGACTTACGTGTCGAGAGAGGAAATGAAAAAGGAAAGGGAACAGGAAGCGGGAAGACGATGGTTCACATCTCAGCTTGATGAGCTGCCGAAGTGTGAGTGACGAAGGCGTCACCACCATGCGAAGCCGAGGGGAGGAGCCGACTGAAGGAGACTCTGTTGATCTGTACCCATGAGGAGAACGGTGATCAACTGTAATGAGGAGAGACAGCTGCCTGCACTGTGTCCGTGCATGTGCGCGCCCATGTGGGTTGATTCATAACGTGCACTACCTGACACTGAAGGTCATGTCTCGTCAACAACCGCAGACGAAGAGCATTACCAAGGGGAGGGGTCAGTGATGCTAATGAGTTGATTGGGCGTTAAGCACTTAGCTATTAGCGCTGCCCCGTTAATGAACTTAAATGGCAGTGATGATGAGAATGCTGATGGATGTTTTATGTGTGTATCCAGCTGTTTTGTATTTCGTTGTATCCCTTACAAGTTCTTCGATGTTTGTCGAATCATTCTCAACATTTTTTTTTTCTTTTCATGTCTTCTTCAGGTGTTTCGTTCAACAGCGTTTACACCCAGATCTGGAGAGTGCTGCTCCATCTCGCCGCTGACCCATTTCCTGAGGTGTCCGATCTGGCCATGAAGGTCCTCAACAGCATCGCTTATAAGGTTTGTTGTGTTCGAGTCGTCATGGCAACAGTTAGTTAGTCTTCAAAGCTGCAGTGTGTAAGACTTTGGTCATTTTTGTGACTTCTAAAAATATTTCTAAACAATTACATAGTGACATTTTCATGAATTTATCATCACCCGACTATTTTATTTTTTTCCCCATTACCCTTAAATGAGCACATTAATGTATATTTACATGAGGAGCGGGTCCTCTCTACGGGGGCCGCCATGTTTTTACAGTAGCCCAAAGTGCACGTAGTAAACATCTTCAATGTTTTAATGACAACTTGTCTACCCCCGGTTCTCCTGCATGTTCAGAAGGGTGTGGTGATAGATACAACGTTCAGCTTCACCTCTAGGTGATCACCAAATCGTACACACTGCACCTTTAATATCTTTTTGTGGAGTCATTATGAATCTATACGCTGCAATATGATGGGGCTGCTCTAATCAAGCTATTTGTCTGTGTGTGTGTGCTTTCCCTATACATGGTCATGCAGCAAAAAGATCCATATCCTGTGCTCACTCTCCACCCTCTCTTTCACTCGCTGGTATTTTCTCTCTCCAAAAGGCCATTACTTTTGTGCAAATGCAATTAAGAGGCAATGACTCCCCGAGGCTTGGCAGAGCGGAGCGGAACAAAGAGGCTGCTGTAACCTAAGGAGCCGTAATTACCACCGTAGTCCACCACCCATACTAACCCCCCAAAGCAAATGTACTCCAGTTTCCCACCAATAACACCAGTCGCCCCCTTACTTTCACTCGGTCCAGCAGCATCTCCACAGCAGCCCTCCCACTCTGGACTGCCATTATAAGAAAACAGAGGAGTTGGTCTTTAGTGTGGGCTGAGTGAATGTAGATAAGTCGTGTGTCATCTTTTACCGGTTCATCTACTATTCTGGGTCGCGGGGTACTTCTACCAGTACACATAGGGCCATTGGGGGTTTCAGTGTCAGGGCCAGTGACACTGCAGCAGGGTCCGAATGGGACTCGCACCAGTAACCTTTGCTTCCAAAGGGGACTGCTCGAACCACTGAGCCACTGCCGCCCCCTTGAATGTAGATAGTGAATGTGGTAAATGTACAGTGCAGTTAAGCTTTCGGCTCAGGTTACAGCCTCAAACCTCCGGCTTTCGGATTGTGCACATCCCAACATGACCTGAGTCCCACACAGTCTGTTTCCTGACATGCAGTCATTGTTTTCTATGTCTGTTCACACCGGGGCTGTCAAACATACGGCCTGCGGGCCGAAACAGGCCCACCAGAGGATCCAGTCTGGCCTGGGAGGTGACTTTACAAAGTGCAAAAATTAAAGAAAAGACTCGTACTGCAACAGTAAAAGTAGTAGAAAGCAAACTGTTCATGCTAGAGGTTGTTCCTAATGTTTTGTAGCAAGATAGTTCATTAAAGGTGCAGTGTGTAAGATTTGATGACATCTACTGGTGAAGTTGCGTGATGTATCCATCACCTCACCCCTCCCATTTGAGCATACAGGAGAACCTATGGTAGCCCTCAGTTGACTAATGACTCAAGAGATGTTAAATGCATCCAGCCTGGGCTATTGTAAAAACATGGCAGCCCCCCATAGGGAGGACCTGCCCCTGATGTAAATATACTGTACGTTAAAGGGGTCTTTGAGGGCAAGTCATACATACAAAAAAGTAAAGGACTTCTTTTGTCATTCGATTTGTACAGATAGAAATTGACAGAAATCTTGCACACTTTAAATGTGAACATTTTCAGAATGTACTTTTTTGCACTGAAACAAAGGGAAAGAAATTTGAGTTGTTGTTTACAGGTTATTTTGCTTTGATGTTACTGGTCCCGCCCACTTTGTGGCCCCTGAACAAAACTGAGTTTGACACCCCTGGACTTTACACCCATAACTTAGACCGGCTCCACTCACCCAGCATACTATTATTATACTGAATAGAGTTGGAGATGGGCATGTTTTATCTACACTGTCACACACATTGTCAACAGCAGTGAATAATATGATAATATGAGTCTTACCATTGCACTTCATCAAAGCACCACATGTTTTCCATTATCATCTGCCTGTACAACTAAATCACAGTGCCTCCATATTGGTCTCTTCATAGATGATACATTTGTGTTCGATGTCAGCGGTTCTGCTCCGCTGAAGATGGATAGTCACAGTGGTCTCCATGAATATAACACAGAACATGTGTTGTATTAATGCCCTCATAAAAATGTCATCCATTGGAATGTATATACCCACGCGTGTCGTCGAACAGACCTTTTTGCTTCATGACCTGAATGCCCAGCCTTTGTTGGTTTTCATTAGAAGACAATACCAAGGCGGCGCACTGTCATTGATAGGTTTCTGCACTGTGCTTCTGTTGTGTCTGTGTACCTGCTCAGTCAGGTGTGATCGAGTCAACATATGGGAGCAATGTGATCTTGAGGCAACAACCACAGACACACAGAGTAATGTTATGTCCTCATGTGCTGCACCCTCTCTTAGACCCCCTGTGTGTCTTTTATCTGTGTGCTCCTTGAAATAAGACCATGAGGATTTGACTTGAAGCTTCGGGAAAGGCTGGTAAATACAATGAAGAAGAGTTCATCCTTAGACACAGATCCAGCAATTAGTCTTCAGAACAGTCCACCTTTTTTAGTTCTCTTCTCTGCTTTGTTGTATTGCCTAACAGAGGCCTGGAAGGTACATTTGTCTTTTTAGAGGACATGAAGTAGAGGTCGCCTCGGTTTACTCTCTTGAATTAACTTGAACCTCGCTCTCCTGTTCTTATCCAACTGAAGTGTGGTTGTCTGCTGCTGTGACCCTTGACCCTCAAGGGTCCGCATGTGGTGTTAACAGAGACACGTATTAGAGAAGCTGTCGCCTTTCTATCAGCTGGAACCAGTCTGACATTCTCCTCCTCTGACCTGTGGCATCAATAAGGCATCACCATCTCTCCCACAGAACTGCAGGATATTGTCTCTGTCTGTCTTGCACCATAATCTATAAACTATAGATGGAGATGATTGTGTTTGAAAAGCCCCAGAGATCAGCCGTTCCTGACACACTGAAATACCAACTTGGCACCAACGGCCATGTCGGGTTGATTCAATATTTGAATACTCAATATATGGTTAGCACGTCCACCCTGGACTACTTCAAAAACATGGCGGCAGCTGTAGAGCAGACCCGCTCCTCGTGTGAATATACGTCGATATACCCATTTATTGGTAGAGAAGGAAAAAAGTTTCACTTCCATGTTTTATTTTTAGAATTGACTAAAAGGACTTAAATCTCACACACTGCACCTTTAACTGAGCTGATCATCTTGACCATGTTCACATGTCTAAATGCACTGGATTGCAGCCATGTGACTGGCTGGTCTGATATTGAATGAGAGTTGAAGAGGCGTCCCTAATAAAGTGGCCGCTGAGTGCAGCTAATACGGTGATAAAGGATGAAGCCCTGCCAGTGCTGCCTGTGTGTATTTGTATATATAATAGATATCAGGGGGCAGTGTGAGGTATTAAGGTGTTATGTTAACACCTTTTAATGCTCGACTCTCTAAAGGTTATTGGTTGACGCCCGTATTCATTTTGTCCGTGGCTGAGCTGCGGCTTAATGGAAGACGATTCATCCCTGGTTCACCAGTGCAAACAGTTGTCTGTCTGGGAATTCAACCTTTCTAATTAGCATTTAAAATGTCAAACAATATTGATTTGTTGCAACGTGAACGAGGTCGGCGGCTAATTAAAATGTATTGGCCTCTCAGATGAAAGCTTTAAATGCTGTTTTTACTGGGTCCATCTTGCAGCATGATGCTGGATCAAAGTCAGGGGTGTGGATGTGTGTGTGTGTGTGTGTGGGTGGGTGGATGGGTGTGTGTGTGTGTGTAGGAAAGTGGATCCATACTTTTTTATGAATGAGCCCCCTCTCCATTTAGTGCTGTCCTGTGAATGTGATCTGTCAGTAAAACCTTCAGAGACTTTCTTCAAAGTGAGCACCAGTGATGATGGGAACACGCTTCCATCACAAATGAGAGAAAACAGACTTACTTTGATTAATTCACTTACTGAAGAAACTTAACTTGTTGACATCAGATAATGTGACACCCAAGAACGTCCATGTCTCTCTGATGTGCTGCAGTTTGTCGGAGGAGGTTGAAGTCCAGACCCGACTCCCATGAACTCCACTGTTTGACTATTTATTTCTGTTTCATAAATATTGATCCGTCCACTGGAGGTTTGATACTTGCACATTATAAAGCGACTTGTGTTGACATTTTAAAGGGACCTGCTGTTTTATTTGTGCTTTTATTCAATTTGAGCCTTTGGTCTTTTCAATCTATTCTAATCTTAACATTGTCGATTATGATTTGAGTGCTGTAATCTCTGACATTGTTACATTTAGGTCAAATGTTCACTTGGACTGGGGCGAACTTATTTCTTTTTGGCGTTAAATGTCACTGTGACATGACAAATGATATTTTTGCTCATATCACGCCTCACGACAGACTCGTTCGCTGCAAGTAACAATGTTGAATAAGTGATGTTGTAGAAAAGCTGATTCGATAACAAGCAGCACTTACATGCCTAAATGTTGCCACCCAGAAGCAGCATGTACACATTACATTAACAAAACAATAAGATAATGAGTCAATGCAGGGAGCAGCTTCTCTCCACATAATCACACCACTACACTCTTCTATATATTCTGATTCTATATATATACTGAACATTGTTTTATAGAAAAATGTAACATCCTTTACCCTTCATACATCATGCCATCCAACATCTATCTCTGGATTAGAGACAATATCAATATTAAAGTCAATATCATGTCTGGAGGAGCCAGCATCTTCTTCATCTGATGCAGCAGATAGTCTCCACAGACCACATCTGCCCTCCATCATCCAGCCCATCCCTCAGAGGAGCCCGTCCACGCAGCCAGTGTCAACTCCATCCTTCATACAATGTCAGCTTGTCCCGCCCTTAGACTTGGAGAGATGTCATGTCATGTCACCGTCAAGCGCCTATCCAGTAATCTGGGTCACGGAGTAGTTCTACCGGTACACATAGGGCCAGTCGGGGTATCGGGGCCAATGACACCCTGAGCGGCCGTCCAAGTGGGATTCGAACCAGTGACCTTCACTCCCTTAGAGAGATGACGAACACATTTTAGAGTCGGTAGCGAGCCGCCTCACGCTGCCTCAGCTCTCCGATGTGTCACTGCTTTGTCAAGTGAGACATCACAAATGTGCTGTTAACAAAAGACAGGAAGTAGAGTCGTAGCATGCAGATCGACGACTGTACTATAGTGGTTACAATTGTGTCACGTTTAGGCCAGAAAAAAAATGCAGTTCACAGGGTGGCCAAAAGCCAATGAACGACTTCATCATCAGCGTTGCATCCTGATGAATTATATACTGCCAATACGTATTGCCTTAAACAGACATGGGAACATGCTAAGGACATGAAGCTGAACGCATGTCATATCAAAGAGAGTGGAAGGGTTAACAGACGACACTGTGGAGCCCCCCCGGTGTTGGGGAGTGGAAAACCATGTGTCGGCGACACACTGCTTCTATGACACAGTCAGTCTCCGAGTTAAAGAACCTGATTAGACGCGTCCCCTCTGACCTGACCCTCAGCCAGGTCATCGTCACACACCTCAGCTCCAGCTGAATGTTTACATTCTCTTCTAATGACGATACCACTCGGATGACTTTTGCCGAGTCATCATCGTTTGACATACGCGCCTGTATGTGTGATTTCCTTGCTCGGCTGACTCGTTTTCCAGGTAGAGAAGGGAAGTGGGTTGAGGCAGGAGAGCAAGGTGTTGCCCACTGTGGAGTTGAGCAGCTGCTCCAACCAATTGCCCTCCCCCGCCCTTCCTTATTTTGCACTTCGTTATTTTCTGGAAAGCTCGTCAGCAGATACGTGGCCTCCCGCGTTAGTTTGTTTACCACATGTTGGCCATCAGCAAAGCTTGATGAATAAACCATGAACGTGTTGCATAATTGACTTCTTCTAACCAATGAGCTCGCAGCTTCGTGTGCGTCTCAGCGTCTGGTAAAAAGGCCTCTGCTGTGATCTCCGCTGGCTCTAAGACGCAGCCGGTGAGAGTGCGGTGGTACTCGCAGCGGGTCGGGGCTGTGAACAGATGCACACTGACATTGCAGAAGTAAACCTGTGACCTTTCAGAGCAGGAACATCTCATCTCACCCTGTTGCCTCATTCTTAAAAATGCTCAGCTCTGCCATTACAAGTGTTAGTTCACTCTGCAATGTGTCAGCGCCAAGGGGAAACGTAAAGTGAGGCTCATCGGGAAGTGGGGAAAAAAATGCAGTTCACAGGGTGGCCAAAAGGGAGCAAATCCCCATGGACTCCCATGTTGAAATGGTCAATTCCAGAGGTGAGTTAACCATGTTTAGAGATACAGTGTGTAAGATTTGGTGACATTTTTGGTGAAGTTGCGTGTTGTATATCACCTCACTTCTCCCATTCAAACATGCAGGAGAACCTATGGCAGCCCCGCTACCAAGCATAGCGAACCACTCCTGATGTAAATATACTGTAAGGGCCCATTTTGGAGTAATGTAAAAAGCATGTCATACATTAAGGTGATGATACAATTGTGTAATACAATCATGTCAGTATAATATAATCATATTTCTACAGATAAAAGTGACAAAAAGTAACCCAAATATTACACACTGCACCTTTAAAGCCTGGTACAGACTTCAGTTTTGGTCTCAGTCAGTCTCATGTTTTCTCGGGACAACTGTATGGGGTGGTGGATTCTTTTCTAACTTGCTTATTTTTATTTTGTCGTCGTTTGAAATCCCACATATTTGAGGGCGGGGCCTCTTGACTGACTGCCTCTTTGCCTGTTTTTGGATGAACCAGGAAGTAGGAGGGGTGACATCACGGACGCTACCTCCATCTTTATTTACAGTCTGTGTGTGGACACTGCCCTGTGGTCTTCGCCCTCTGACATCCTTTATTCACCTTTCTGAAAAACATGTTGTATTCCTCTGTTTTTTCATTTGTGTCTCATTAATTCCGCCCCGTTTTACATCTTTGTAATTATATTGATTTTGTGCTTTGAGTTGAATAGCTGCTTCGATTAGCGCGAGAGCTATTTCCATAATAACCTCATTAGCTGTGTGTTCTGCTGTTTTGACTCATTTCCAGTTGCCTCTTAAGAAAATGCTCGCAGCCACGTTTGACGTCTTCCCTCCATCACAGAGTTGATCAACTTTGCATGGAAAACTTTCACACACACACACACACACAGTCCACAAAGAGAGGATTCTTGCCCAAGTCTGGCAATTAGCCGAGAAATCAAGTTAAAGGCAATCACAGCTGGCAAAATGCGTTTGCCTGTGATAACCACGTTTACCTTTACGAGTTTCTCTCCACCTGAGTAAACAACAACTCTGCTATTCATCAGCGATGCCTTGCCTCTGTTGTCGTTATTAAGTTTATCCCTCCCCTATGTGCGCAACCATTAGATGTTATATTACATGCTCCATTTAATTAAATCAGGTTCAGGAAATGAAGGCAAACTGTACTTGCTGTAAAGTTCTTATTTTCTTTTATTGAGCACTATTGCAAATGGAACATCTGTGATTTTGGATAACGCTGAACCTTAACTCAGTCCCTTTCTCCCCAGGCGACCATGAACGCTCGGCCTCAGAGGATCCTGGATTCAGGCTCTCTGACCCAGTCAGCTCCAGCCAGTCCCACCAGCAAGGGCACACACATTCACCAGGCCGGGTGAGAGAGAGAAAGACTCACACTCATGACCAATATCCAAATACACTTCAAACTCAATAGAGTAAAAAAAAAAAAGCTCTGAATCATGCAGTGAGCTCCTGTGGCAAGATGCACAATTTCTCTTAGTGGTGTTCAGTCACCTTTTGAAACTGCTCTAAGAGCAAGATTCTTAAAGGTGCAGTGTGTACGATTTGGTGACATCCAGTGGTGAAGTTGCATGTTGTATTCATTAGTTGTCCTTAAAACTCAAAAGATGTTTTTACAACCTATAGAAGTGACAGAAATGACAGAAATCTCACACACTGCACCTTGAAATGACCTATTTCACTTATTTCTGGTGTCCTGTTTTCAGTCAAACACAGGTTGACAGTTTCAGATATTCAGAAAATGCTGGTGTCTCCACTGCTCCAGCCCCTGTTTCCACTCTCTCCTCAAAATGCTCTATTGAGCTCCTCCCCTTTCTCACAGAATCAGGCTCTGATTGGTCACCTGATGTAGGAAGTGTCCCGTCCATTAGTTCACAAGACTCTGACCACCACTGTGACGTCAGTTCAAACAGGAAGTCATAGAAATACGGCGGATTTCATATGGGAGTTTGTGTTTAATAGACATGTGCTTGTTGCATAATATGAACAGTACATGAACACAAACTCTAGATCAAGATAACTTGAGAAAAAGACAAAACATCATGTTCTCATCAGCATATTGATTCGCATATTAAATTATGTATGTGAAAACAGACATTAGAAGCAAGGCCAATGTGAGTAGTGAAAATATAATTCAGAGAATTTTGCCCCCGTCTTCACCAAGTAGCCATCTGTTTCCCTGATATAGTCAGAGAACACTCTGTATTAATTAAAGTAAATAAAAGTGTAAAGGGCCCAATACAAATCCCACACATGTGAACCCCAGTCTCCTGGCATCCATGATCAGGTCATAAAGTATTTAGAGTATTTATTCAACATGAGGGCTCAAAACAAATGCCTAAGCTCTGCCTGTGTGTCTCACTGCTCATTGGTTCCTTCCCCACAGCGGCTCTCCTCCCATGCCCAGCACCAGCAGTTCGAGTCTGAACAACGAGGTCCCCAAGCCTCCCACCAGGGATCAGCCCGCCACCCGGCCCCCCTACACCCCCACACTGGGAGGACAGGCACCCCACTCCCACCAGTTCCCCCGCACCCGCAAAATGTTCGACAAGGGACCAGAGCACGTAAGGAAAACTCAGTGTGTGTGTGTGTGTGTTTATTTATACCTTCTTTTTATACCTTTAAGTAGCTGCCTTTTTGAGTGGAACACAACAATAAAGCAGATGCAAGAACTGTAAACACTAATGTCACCAACAGACTATGTGCTGAAGATTTAAAGGTGGAGTGTGTAAGATTTTGGTCATTTTTCATCTATTGGTCAAAAGAAGATATTAGAAAACAATGACATACTGACATTTTCATAATCGCCTAAATGTTTTATTTTTTCCCATTACCCATAAATGAGCCCATTAATGTATATTCACATGAGCAGTGGGTCCTGTCTCGTGTACGGGGGCCGCCATGTTTTTACAGTAGCCCAGAGAGGACACACTAAACATCTTTTGAGTTTTAATAACAACTCAACAACTCAACAACTGAAGACTACCACAGGTTCTCCTTCATGCTCAGAAGGGTGAGGGTGAGGTGATGGATACAACATGTAACTTCACCTCTAGATGTCACCATATCTTACACTCTGCACCTTTTAAGGCAGAATCAGTGGTTCTTATCATAAAATCCACTGCCTGCTGAACTGGGACTGGGTTCACCCACTCTTTTCCCCACCCGGGTGAACCCACTGGAAAAAGACGATGAACACCGCCCACACTGTCAGTAGTAAGCCTGCCTTACGGTAACTTGCTTCACCGATGAGTCACTGCTGCATCAAGTCTGATGTCATTAATGAGACCCATGACAACAACTTGCAAATCAGTAATACAGTGGCAAACACGTCTGCAGCCAATTAGCCTGAAGGAGTGTTCATGTTTGCAGACAGGACAAGGTGGGAGGATGAGGTAACACGGCTGGAGGACACAACCAATCATTTTGTTCATAACAAGTTGGGGAGACGGACACGACTGAAGCAGAGTAGACTATCAGAAGTGTGTTAGTTAGTCAATCATGGGTGATGTTGTTGGAGCTGTCCTCCTCCTCCTCTGCTGGAGGGCTCTCACCCATGGACCAGTTGTAGGGGGTTGGATGTGTTGTTTACATCATTTAAAGATTTTTTTGTCACTTCTATAGGGAGGAAAAAATATTGCAATGTATATCTGAATACTACATTCTGACATTTTCATTATCACCCAAATCTAGATTGCTCGTAGTTTTTACAGTAGTGCCAGAGTGGATGTACTAAACATCTTTTGAGTCTTAATGACAACTCAGAATCAGAATCAGAATCAGAATCTCTTTATTCGCCAAGCTGTTTTCACATGCCAGGAATTTGCTGTGGTGAATTGGTGCATACATTTAACATATACTAATGCTAATAGGAGTGAGAAGTAAAACCTATTCAAAAAAAAAAAGAGGAAAAAGCTAAAAAAGTAAGGAAAAGTTAAAAAGTTAAAAAGTGAATAGTGCAAAAAGTAGCAGCAGCCTTAATATAAATATAAAATA
>JAFBJT010108348.1:36107-64346 GCA_016785325.1 Chascanopsetta lugubris
CAGAGTGGATGTACTAAACATCTTTTGAGGCTTAATGACAACTGAGGGCCACCATAGGTGCTCCTGCATATTCAGAAGGATGAGTGGATGCAACATGCAACTTTACCACTAGATGTCTCCTAATCGTACACACTGCACCTTTAAAAGCGTAACCAGCTGAGTGTTGGAGTTTCAAGCTCTGTCAAAACTAATTGAACTGATATTTCCTTTTGCAAATCCACCCAATGACACTTCACATCACTGCCGCTGCTACACTCCATAAAGAACAGTCACCAGTGCAGCTGCTGCTGATTGATCACTGTATATGTGGCTGAGATCAGAGGACGGCCATGATTCAATTACCTTGTGATCACAGAGATGAGAGGAGAGCAGATAAAGGGCTGTTACTGGTTGACGTGTGGCAGATTGCAAATGTGATGCAATGATACCTTGAATATACTCATGAGAATATTTCATGGTCTGGCAACATTGAGTTGTTGAATAGGAATAGCTGTCAAGTCCAGTCATGTGCCTATCTTTGACCTTCTGTCTGTGTGTGTGTGTGTGTGTGCGTGCGTGTGTGTGTGCAGGCAGGTGAGGATGGAGACGAGCCGGTGGGTCACAGGAACTACATCAGCGCTGCCCTCCAGACGGGCCTGTGTGACTGGAGTGCAAAGTATTTTGCTCAGCCCGTCATGAAGGTAGTGTCCCATACACACTCTCCCTCCACCTTTCACCCCCTCCTGTCATTCTCCACTCAGATAAAGCCCCTTTGCATCTATTTACTTGTTGTGATTCAGCAACAACCCATAATGTAGTGTTTCACCGTGACAACAGGGCAGCAGGTCAGCAGAGTTGTTGCTGGAGAAGTTGCTCATCGTCGATTAAAAAAAACAACAACCAATTCATCATTTTTTTCATCTACAAACATGATATCCAAATGATTCCCTGGCTATCAATCTAGCACTTTAGCTCCAGTTTTAGGTGGTTGCTAAGCAACGAAGACGTCGTTTGTGTCCATCATGCATTTTCAATAGCTGCAGGTGTCGCGGAGTCGTCCGAGGACATGAACCGTGAGATGGAGAATGTATTTAAAAAGTCATGAAATCCTTTGAAGAGCAGCAGGGACGTCAGTGATCACAGTGTGAGCAGGCACCTGCTGCTTGTACAGATGAATTATGAGGCTCCGCCAGCTTCATATCGTCCCCCCGAGTCGAACCAAGTGAAGATTTAAAGAAGTACTCTTCACAAAGGCACAGTGGTGGCTGCCAATTACATAATATTAAATCAAACTTCCACCTGTTTGAAGACTCTGCACGCGCCTCTCTCTCGCAGGGACATGAAGAAGTTAAACGAATGTTTTGAGGACATTCAGTCTGGTTAAGTAAAGAGGAAGAGAGTCGAGCCCTGGGGGGTCAAACGGAGGGGAAGATGGAAGAATACTATGAGATATTCATCTACATGAGACGTAAAGGCTGATACAGACAGAAAAGTAGATTTTAGTGCGATGAAATATTTACCATGCAGACATTTGGCCATGAAAAGGAGAAAGATGTGTCTGTGTGTGTGTTTGTGTGTGAATGAAAGGGAGAGAGAGAGAGATAAGGGCATGGAGAAAATATTAGAGATGATGAAAGTCAAATATTTGAAAAGAACAGACGACAAAGGGCAGATGGAGGTGTGAGATCGGGAGAGGAGGTAAAAGCACAACAGTACTTGTAGGTGAAGTAGAAGTAAATAAACTGTATAAAGGGGGGGGGGTGGGGGGAAAGGAGGGGGGTGGGTGGAAAGGAGCCAGGAGTGTCAACAAAAGGTGATGAAATGCAGGGAGATGATTGGATAGAAGGAGGATGGAGGAAGAGGGGGGGGGGCTTGAGGGGTTTTGCCGGTGCACGAATCAGAATGCTGTGTTGGCAAAAAATTTGAGTGCTGCCATAAAACTCCAGGCCGTTACAAAGCTCAGTGTGTGTATATGAGAGAGTGTGTGTGTGTGTGTGTGTGTGTGTGTGTGTGTGTGTGAGGATGAGGATGGCTGAAAGGTCTGTATGCAGGTTATCATATCACTGTGTCAGCAGTGTGTGTGTGTGTGCATGCATGCGTGTATCCACGCATGCATTTCAGAGTATGTGCACAACACAATTAACAGCCACATCCTCGAGAGACAGAGAGCCGGGGTCACAGCTACAAGAAGAGAGCATCACCCCCTTACACCCTCCTCCTCCCTGCGCCCCCCTCCTCCACACCCCCTGCAGGAGGCCCCAGCTCCCTGTCATCACTGATAACTGTTTTCATTTATCACCAATAACTGTTCATTTCTCTTTATCCTGCCTCATATATCACACTGTTCTTTCTGTTTGTATAGCAGCTTTGAACCATGTCCAGATGACAAATTGCCATTGTTCTTGTACTGTTTTCAAACCAATGTGACACTTGTTGGGGATTTAGCAGAATCTAGTGGTGAAGTTGCATATTGCAGTTGAATATCTCTCCTCTCACGACCAACTTCTAAGCATGTGGGAGAACATATGACTTTAAAACTTAGAATGTGTTGATTTGATTCCTCTGGGCTTCTGTGAAAACATAGTGGCTGTAACAGATTGCCTGTTAGCCATTTTACCTTATTGCATTCTTTTGTGTCCAAATTACATGAAGTTTTTAATGGGACACTCACTCAGACTCTAAATGCACCTATTGCGAAGGTGACAGGTTGAGCAGTTTTTCAATATCTGTGATCTCAAATGCATATAGACATAGATTTGTGTAGTTGACTGATGGATTTACAGTGGTGTGTTTCCAGGAGTATCCCGGCATACATCCACTTAGTGTCAGAAAATGTGATTGTACACACCATCAACAAGCATGCTGACTTTGCATGCCTCATAAAACACATGCCTCACATGCTGATTGTGTATTTCACATCCAGGGGTTTATTCTGCAGTCACGCTTCACAGTTTTATTATGTTTGGAAAATGACTGCAAACAGCGAAACTCTTCCTCCTGCTGCAGGGAGGCGGCCATTTTGTTCTCTGCATCTATGTACGTATCGTATTTTTTTTCCCTTTATAATTTTTGAAAAGTGACAGATTCTGTGGATTCATTGCCAGTGTTGTTGAATCAGATAAACCTCAGCAAACACTTCACTTTTTCAATAACAAATGAATAATGAGATAAATTCTCTTTCAAACATAGGTGCACAGAAGACTCTCTGACTCATAAGAGCTATGAATTGGTATTTAATTACCCTCCGCCGGAACAGTTTTGCAGTTTGCATCAAGCACAGAGATTACAATCTAGAAAAGGAAGCAGAGAGGCAGAGCAACTGAAAAGATTTATTGTCTATTTTTTTTTTCTGGGAGGGATGGGAAATATCAAATCATAAAATAGAAAATTAAAAAGAAATAATAACCTTACAGCATACAGAGGTATTTCAGAAGTTCAATCTCATCAGACCAATGGTCTGACAAAATGTTGGGAAGAGTAAAAGACTGGAGATCGTCATAGCAACAATTAACCATCATATAGATCACACCTATTGTCCTCACATGTCAAAATACTTTGGGCTATAAAGTACGCTCATTGTGGAAAGTATGAAAGGCTCTGACATATATGTTTGTCTCTTCCTCACAGCTACTCACAAATACACGCACACACACACACACACACACACACACACACACACACACACACACACAAGCTATAGTTTACCTTAAGGTCTCGTTATGTGATAACTCAGAGGTTGGCACAGTGCAGGACCACAACTCTGGGAATCTGTCTTATCAACTGCGTCATACCCTTGCGCGTGCACACACACACTCTCTCTCTCTCTCTCTCTCTCTCTCTCTCACACACACACACACACACACACACACCGGGAGTAAAGACATTTCATCAATACTGATTACACCCAGTATTTTTGTAGTCATGTGGCAACACGTATGCTCATGTTTGTGTGCTTGTGTGCCTGTCAGTGTGTGTGTGTATGTGTCTGTCAGTGTGTGTGTGTGTGTGTGTGTGTGTGATTGTGTATATGTAGCGCACAGGCTGTTTAAAATTCTGTTGGCATTGCTGCAGAAATGTGCTTAATAAGCAAAATCCAGCAGCCAGTTTCCAATCAAACACACACAGTTTTAGTTCCTCACTGCTGTTTACACTCTGTGGTTTATTTATTTGTCAATCAAATATTCATCATGGTGAAGAAGTGTAATTTTCAGTAATGTAACTTTGATATTTTGAGCAGAAATATCTTGGATTCTGTTTCCTTAAAGTAACAATGGCAGCATATTTACATGACCCATGGTGTAACATATGACTTAATACAGTTAACACCTTTAATATTGACAGTTGTGAAATGAACCAGACACCTCAACTCATCATATGTACATGAGCTTTACTCAGCATGGTGGTAGAATAATTCTGGCTCCCTTTTAAATATGTCCTATCCTATTTACTTGCTTTTGACCTTATATGGTCACAAACTAAAGGCTGCGACGTTTGGAAGATGCACTCTGCACACAACGTACTCCACATCTAAAGGAATGAAATGGTACATGACAACCAGAGTTGCAGCTCATGGTGCTGAAGAGAATTTATGTCAATGTACAAAATCATCTTCATTCCACAAATAAAGAAAACTTTCCTTAACATATACATACAATTCACATTCTGTCACCGTGTAACGAGATAAATGAGATCATAATGGGACTTTGGCTGTTGGTGTAGGTAGCACTCGATGAAGGATAGCGGCTTGAACGTGGTAAACACATGTGAACCAATTAGATATGTAGTTAGCTGGATGCTCTTAATCTCTCCCAGTGGTCGCTTGCAGAACTGCAAGTACAATTCTCATGTTCCGCATGGGACCATAGGAGTTTGGGGTCATCTTGTGAAATATGTTGCGGGGTCCATCATTTTCATACAATCAGCTGATGTGATCTTGGTGAAGGAAAGAAATTGGTGACTAGCCCTCACATTGGTTATGTGTTTGCTCGCATGTTCTCCATTAACTTTAACTTTGTCCTTTTGTAATCATGTCTTTCTCATGTCTTGCTGTAATGAAACTCAGTCTGTCTGACTCCCCCCCCCCCCAATGATCAACACCAATTATCCAGAGACACTTCAAGTGAGAATGAGAGGGTTGGAAGTCCTTTGAGGAGAATGAGGGAGTAAATACGGGGAAACAGACGGGAAGAGCGCCACCCAGAGAGTGGGACAGTTGCCATATTTGCATCTCTCGGTTTATCCTCCTCCATAGTTGGTCATGATGTGCTTCATGTGATGTAACTCAGTGGATACACTCTCAGCGCTCACTGTCTCTGTCCCCTCAGATCCCAGAGGAGCACGACTTGGAGAGCCAAGTGAGGATGGAGCGGCAGTGGAGGTTCCTCAGGAATGCTCGTGTGCGACGGCAGAGCCGCAGTATCACGCAGAAAGGTTAGTGACGCCAACACGCACCATGAACTGCAATACGCACGATCAAATACGTATATCAGTGTTTCCCCTACTATTCTATGACTGTTGTCATTTAAAGAAACACATGACCTCTAAGTGCTTCTGTCAGTCCGCGAGAGTGTCTATTCCGCCCCCCCCCCCCCCCGCCCTGAAAAACACTGTATATTATACTGTATACATGGAGCTATGAAGCAGCCTATCCACTCCAACCTTTCAGCCCAGCAAGTCATCGACTATAGGTGGTCAAGAAAAATACAAGTTAGAAGTTGGTTACAATTGTATTGACATGTTTGTTTTTTGTTTTTTTATCATTTGATACATAATGATACTACAAGCAGGATTTGTTGGTTGGTGTTAAACATATCTTTGGTCCCAGATCCGATCATTTTGGGAATCCACTCACTAGGGGCACACAAGGAAAATGCATGCTATTAGCAACTAAACAACTTCACTTTTCATATTGCCGCTAACCTACAATAACCGGTGTATACGAAAATACACATGCACGTGTCAGGTGTCTGCCTGGCTGCAGTGTTAGATACAGTGTAGACATCACAGAGCACGTTCTAAGAGCCTGGATGTGACATCAAGACCTTTCAAGGGAAGAGCCACAATTGAACCCAGCAGGACGATCGCTCTGTCTGCCACATGTGAGCGAGTGAGTGAGCAGATGATGTGCGGTGATGAGAGCGCACCGATTGATTTGAGTGGATTGTTAGAAACAGCCGCCTGTGAGTCTGAGGACTCCCCTCTCTCACTCGTACTCCGACGCACAACCTCACATATGAAAGCACCCAGGGGTGCCAGCACACACGCAGGCTACCCATGTGAAGTCAGAGCTCTCACAAACAGAATACCTAACACCTCCAACGTCATCAGCAGCAGCTCCAGCCCCCCCCCCCCGCACACACACATTTACACACACAGGCTCACGAGGCAATTGGCGTCAGAGCTGAGTCTCACTCACGCACGTCTCCTCGTGGTAACTCATTGAGTTCCCCCTCTATCCTCACGCTTTTCTGAACGAGAGAAGTTGTAGGGTTGCCCTCATTCAGTCTGTTCCCTCCAGTAAGAGATGAGAGGAGAGGGGGAGGGGAGGGGGAGGAAAAGGGTGAGACGGGGGGAGAGAGAGAAGACGGCGAAGCTCGGAGTGAAAGAGGAGGAAAAACTAACATCAATATTTTGTAAACCTGATTTTGTTTGTTTGTGATGTTTGCCACACGTTCTGGAATCCTGACGTACTTTCAGATTTTACAGCCTTAAAGCGACTTGATAGTGCCCCCCCTCCCCCCCACCCCCCACCCCCCACTACGGTATCACATGTGATGAATTCTTGATGGATTTTTTTTCATCACCCCTCTTCATCTCATTATGGTGGTCCCCAGAGCACGCAGGTAGCCAAGGACAGGCTGGTAAACTGACGGATGCAGTTACCATGACGACGTGTGGCAAGGCGCTGAACCTAGTTGCATTTGGCGCAGTGGTGCTGTGCTGCACATGCATCCAAACATGCCAAGGGCAAAAACGTGTGGAGGGTTTCTCTCATGGTCCCCCGTATCTCCTGCCATTTTCTTTCCTGACTCTACCCAAAATGTATCTGTACATATTTTTTTTTTTTAATCTGAGGTGAAGTTATATGTTGTATCCATCACCTCACCTTCACCCTTCTCAACATGCAGGAGAACCTAAGGTAGACTTCAGCAGTTGTTAAAGCTCAAAAGATGTTTATTATGTCCACTCTGGGCTACTGTAAAAACATGGCGGCCCCCATAGAGAGGTCCCGCTCCTCACGTAAATATACATTAATGGGCTCATGTAAAGGTTATGTAAAAAAAATTTTAAAAAAATAAAATGATAAATTCAGGTACATTTCAGTATGTAATCATTTAGTCATATTTTTAGAAGTGACAAAAATGACAGAAATCTTACACACTGCACCTTTAACAACATCGGAATGATGCTTTAATCCTTCCTTTTTTTTAATTCTCTTCTGTTTTTATTCAGTATTCTTTTAATTCAATTAGCCATCCTCAATAACATGGTCGTAAGCCAGCACATGCCCTCGCACAGCCAGTACTTTAATAATGATGTCAGCTCACACATGTTCCCACGGTGTCTCAGCAGAGCAGTCAGGAGTACGACCTCCTGCTGTCGGCGCTGGGATGCATCAGAGTTAGTATGTTGCTTTGGTTGCTGTGCTGATAATGTTTAACTAAATCAAGCATTTAAGGTTAAGACATCACTCACGCTAGATCACAGAAAAATCAGTGTTTTCCTCCTCTCACCTAAAACATCAGTAAAAGTTATTGCCTTCATGACCAAACTTGAATCCTCTGTGCTATAAATCCCATTAAAAACACATCAACGCACTGCTGCACTGGATATCCTCAGTAGTGTTGGGCTCATAGCTGTTCACTGTAATGCCTCCATAGGGCCGCATGGCTTGTCCTCGAGTTAGAGCCATGGGTGTATTGTAATAGGTGGATAGAGTGAAGGAGGCGGGGCTGTGAGGTGTCATGTGTGTTTCCAGGTGTTTCCAGGTGTGTGAGGTGTGTTGCTCTCCCTGAGTTGGGGTCTTGCATACTTCAGCAAGATGGAAAATTATAATTTACCACAGTTTCACGTTTCAAAGCAAAGACTCTCTAGTGGATGTGTTGATTAAATCTATTCACGAGTGGTAATAATGTTTTTATTTGTTATTATTCAGACAGGAGCGAGCACCACTTTATACGTTTATTGGAAAGAACAAAATAAAGCAGGCGTGTCCGACACCTCACGTTGCAGCTCTGCAGCAGACTCTCTCTCTCTCTCTCTCTCTTTCTCTCTCTCTCTCTCTCTCTCTCTCTCTCTCTCTCTCTACCCCTCTCTGTGTGAAATGTGTGATGCGGCACATCAGTGATGCAGGCGTCACACTCTGCACATGCAGCTCCCTCAACAGGACACTGTGGCAGTTTCTATGACTGTAAAGTACAACCCTCAAACTTTATTCCCAACAAACCTGTATGAGCTCTTGAACGTCAGCAGCCAGGGTGATTCCGGTTGCAGAAGATATGAAAGAAAATCTCCATCTTTTTACAATACTATGCTCCTGTGTTAACACCCCCCCCCCCCCCCCCACCCCACACTCTCACTCCAGGTGTCTCCCGTCTGGATGATCAAATATTCATCAACCGTAACCCCGGAGTACCGTCTGTCGTCAAGTTCCACCCCTTCAACACCTGCATCGCCGTGGCAGACAAGGACAGCATCTGGTCAGGGGACTCGCAACACACACTCAAATTAGTTTAATGTCACAAGGACCATTATGTAAATGATTCTGATGGTTTGTTTTTTATTCTCTTGAACGAGTATGAAACGTCACTTTGTGTTGTGTAGTTTCTGGGATTGGGAGAAAGGCGAGAGACTGGACTACTTCTACAATGGAAACCCTCGTTACACTCGCATCACAGCCATGGAGTATCTGAACGGACATGACTGTTCATTACTGCTCACTGCAACAGGTTGGACACACACACCCACACACACTAACCCTCATTTGACCAGGTCAAGTGTTTGAGAACCTTTTCTCATTTGCAAACATGAGAGTGGCAACGAGAGTGAGAAAGAGTGCGTGGAGTCGAGGAAATGATGCGTGTGTGTATATGAGTGTGTAAGTAAAGGCCTAGTACAGAGATGTCAAACATTTAGCCCGATGGTCCAGTTCATCCCTTGAGATGATGTAAAAGCAGTAGCACGCAAACTGTTCATGCAGGAGGTTGTTCATAATGTTTTGGTCAAACGGGGGCGTAAGTGGCCCTTAAACTGAACTGAGTTTGACAGCCCTGGTCAAGAAAGAACAGCAGGAACAACAGTCAACTATAATCTGTTATATGTGTTTTTATCGTCTTTTTTTCCTGAGTGAGCTGCTCAAATGTTGACACTCGCAAGAAATCGCAAAGAGACTCATTTGTTGCACTTACCCCCATGAACAGACACAAACACACGCACACACACACACACACACACACGCATACACACACACATTCAGGCACAGTATACAGTCATTTATCAACAGAACAGCAATTACCCTGCCTGACTTTATCTTCATAATCCACAGGAACTGTGGGTCACTACATCAAAACGCACATTTATTTTCTTTTGTCTCTTTATGTAAAAATGAACCTGCAGGTGAATCCCATGCTTCATTGCCCACTTCCTCAGATAAGCCTTTATTCTTCCCACAGTGGGGGAATTTGCACATTTCCTGAAACCTTGCTCAGGAATTAACACATTTCAAAGTGTAATCTGCAGCTTTTCAGCCTCTTCTGAAGTATGTGTGAGGGGGAAAAGCACTTATCTAAAATATACAGCGCTAAAGGAGACAGAGCAGCGTGAGCAAAGCGAAGTGGAAATTGTAATATATTGTAATAGTTTCCTCACACCACTGCATGAATGTGTTTTTATCCTCAGCTCCGTGTCAGAGCTGCATTTATCCTGCGCTCTGATGAGGTGTTTTAGGGTCAGAGGCTCCTGCTCCGTTTTGTATCTCCAACAGACAGAGCACTTTGAGGCTCTGAGCTTTTCCAGGGCATCTTTCTATTGGTTCTTTTGAGAAGTTGTGCGTGTGTGTGCGTGGATAAGTTAGGCATGTGTGTTGCACCTTTTAGAAAGACTTCTAGACAGTTCAACATGCCCTTCCAGATCCATTAAGGATACATAGAAGTATTTGGTCTGACTCTGTCTCTCACTTCATTCTCTCTCTCTCTCTCTCTCTCTCTCTCTCTCTTCATCCTCCGCCCCTCCTCTCTCCCCAGATGACGGAGCGATACGCATCTGGAAGAATTTCGCAGACCAGAAGAATCCAGAGATGGTGACGGCGTGGCAGGGTCTCTCCGACATGCTGCCCACTACCCGAGGTCAGCCCTCAGCCAGCGCCCACAGTAAAGATCAATATTCTATTTTTCTCTATGGCCCCCATCCACCCACCCATACCCCACTACCTCAGTACCTCAGTACCTATCGTGTATGAACTCAACCAAGTCCTCCAGTGTCCACCACATCCCAGCTGTACTCTCACAGCTCCACACAGTGATTAGACAGAGAAGGAGTTCATTGTGTTTTCTAGGAATCCAGTGATGTCATTAAGTCGACTTAAAGGTTAGAACCCCAGGTGCTTTGATTTAGGTAAAGTTACAAAGCCTACATAACATTTGCTAAACAGACAATTTCAACGTGATGAGCACAAGTATATATAAAACAAATGTTCTTACTTTGAGGAAAATGTATTCAAATTGCTCATATAAAAGAAGTCTAGCAAAAAGTAGTCTTATCAGAGTGCTCCAACTTATGTCAAATCAGTAGAACACAATCTATGTGCTACCTTCACTGAACTCTGTAAATTCGAACGTTTCTGTCAAAACACCCCAAAGTCCACCAATCATCAGCCTGCACGCAGACGTCCTTTTGGCTGATTTATAGTTGAACGTATCATCTGCGCGTCAGAGGTGACACCATATCCCGTCAAGTATATTTACTGTTTGGTTGTTTGCTGGTGTTTATTTGTCACAAAGCAATTTACTAGGGAGCGTCACCAGGACGTGTCTGCAGCTGTGTCATTTCCAACCAGAGGCCTCACCGGTGTCAGATAACGGCACAGGAAACTGAGTGGATATGAAGATAAGATCAACTTTATTAATTCCACAGTGGGGAAATTCACCGTTACAGCAGCTGAAGAGGCAGGTACATAAAAAATGAACTATAAAAAGAAAAAAAACTATAAAAAAGAGAACATTGTATACACAAGAAACATACACAAAAGGTCAAAAGGATGAACTGCACACAGCTTATTACTCATAAGATATCATTGCACACAACTAATTGGAGTTGGAGCTGGTGAATGTCAACAAACAACGACTTTTAATAATGGTGCTGCGATTCGGGAGAGGAGGTAGATGAATATGCCCAAATGGACCAATCACAGTGAAGTGGTCTGTGTCACGGTGACATAAAGCCACACAGCCACAGTGCAGAGCTGTGCAACCTTTAGAATACGACAAAACTTTTTGTACTTGGGTGTTTTAATAACAGTAATTCATCGCTGACTGAAAAGTAAGTGTTCTTAAACAGAGCTCATGCAACATGCTCCAAAAGAAAAGATTATTTCATATAATTCTATATAAAGTTGTATTCATGCCCAAGTTTTCAGTGAGTGCAAACAAAATGAATGACATAGTGAAGTTGGAGGGAAGCGATGTCGAGTCTATTTTGGCTATTAGAGTCCAGCAGCAGCAGGTTGTCATATGAGGCAGGTTAGTTCCTCTTGTTGTCATGTCAGTGTGTGTGTGTGTGTGTGTGTGTGTGTGTACGCGCCCACATGTCCAGCCGAGGATCTCACACACTACCTGTGTAGGTGGGTGTGGGCTGTTCGTGCCACACGGCTTTGAGTCGCAGCCCTGAATTTGGTTCCATCACTCAAAGCAAACTTTAATTGAAACCCCACCTGTGTCACATCCTGCCATGCCAGACACAGGTGGAAGGAACCATCACATATGAGGAGACCGAAATACATCAGTGTCAGTGTATACTCCAGAACTGAACAGAAAGTTATTACTCATTCCTGACTTGTTCTTTTAGTTTGTCGTCTTTGAGTAGAATCGATCGTTTCTAACTTAGACCGTGGAGCCGGTGGAATGTGGCCTATGTTTACTTTCTCTGTGTTGACACACTTCTATCATTCCTCAGAGTTACTCACACATATTAGAACCAGGCCAGACGCCCACAGCACACGCTTGTCAGAGACCTCGCTCCCCTTCTGCTGAGCTGTGCTGGGTCTCTCTCTCTCTCTCTCTCTCTCTCTCTCTCTCTCTCTCACTCTCACTCTCTCTCTCTGCTCCACATTTTATTTCTTGCCCCGAGCGCTTCTGGGACACAGAGGTTTTTGGGGGGAAAGTGTGACAGCTGTGCGAATGATTGTGTGAGTCGCTCCACCTACCTGCTAACCTGATGAGAATTGCTAATTTACCTAGCGTATCGGCACAACCCTCCGTTGTGTTTTTCAAAATAAGACTTGTCTAATTTGTGGAGCAGAGCCCTCTCCGTGACTGACTCAATGGCTGACAGGGCCATGGACCACACACTGCGCACATACGTGTGTGTGTGTGTGTGTGTGTGTGTGCGTCTCCATCACACTTAACTAGCATCACTGTCTGTGTAACTTTCTCCGCACAAAATGGCCCCCGAGAGACTTCTCCCTGTGCAGAGGACTCTCCCGCAGTGGGTCGCAGCCTTGTTTTTTAACATTTAATGGCGTGCGCTTGTTATTGTTGGACGTGTCGTTAGTGACGGTGGCTGTGCAGCTGCAGCCCAGGCATCAATTTTAATATCACTACGTCAGCCTCCATCTGACTGACATCTCTCCGGGAAAAGTTGCACTGAAGAGTCCAGCTTCACTTCACTGTGCTCGATTTTATTTTATTTTTTTTCAAGCAAAGAAACTTCAAAGACAACCTTACACACACACACACACACACACACATAAACACTCTCCCCACCTACCCTCCTATTAGCTCAGTGGTTCCTTCAGAGTTATTACCATGACTTAATATGTCCCTCTGACGGTGTATAATTATTATATGTTTATGTTTTGAATTTTTTAGCTCTGCCTCAGCTGCATTAATAATTTACAGGCTGATGAAATATTACACAGGTCTGTCTTTGTGCTGCCTAAAACCTGCTCTGCCTCTCAAGGCGTTTTCCACTCGATGTTTTTCACTGAAATACTGGCACACACACACATACACACACACACACTCCTACTCAACCTTTCCACCCTCATCCCATACTTGTCAACCAGTAACAGGCGTATGTGTGCTGTATTTTTCATCAGTGTATCATCTCTGCGGACTTTGTTTGTTTGTGTGGATTCTTGTTTCTTTCATATTGTTTTTGTGGTTGTTTCCCCATCAAGAGCAGCAGAGCTGAACAAGGCAGTGAGCAGTGATACACAACTCCTCCACAGGATCAGCGCTCACTTTCATTTAGATGAATGGATACAAATAACCGGACACGTCCGCCTTCCCCCATCAATTACAACACAACATTAAAATGTGTCAATTCACCAAGGATTTAGGTGAATTTGCCATTGGAGGGCGATTAACCGATGAACACCTTTTCCATTGTTGGCATTCAGTCATTTTTTAAAGGTGCAGTGTGTAATATTTCAGTGTATTTCTGTAGAAAAATTATATTCTCACATTTTCAAAAGCATATAACCACCTAAATATATGACTTCCTTTTTAAATTACCCCAATTTGGGCCCTTTAATGTTTATTTATATCCGGAGTGGGTCCTCTTAATGGGGGCAGCCGTGATTTTGCAGTAGCACAGAATAGACAAATTCTCCTGTGCTTTAATAGCACTGTAGAGCTACCATAGATTCTCCTGCATGCTCAATAGGGACACGCAAGGTGGGTGATATATACACATATATATATATATATGTGTGTATATATCACCAAATCTTTCACACTGCACCTTTAACATTGTGTCACCAGTGTGTCAAGTTCGATGCCTGATGCACTGCTAATTACAACCAGGAAGTATGAAAACAACATTGGAGTCCAGTGGCAATGTTACCTTGGCAACCTGCCTCATAATGTCTTCTGTGCCCCCAGTGGAGATTAGCGCTTCACTTCGTTATCCCAACAGAGTTGAACTCGATCTGACTGATAAAATAAAAATGTGGGGCGTTGTTAAATACGAAAGTTTCTCCTCCACCAGTTGGAAGATAACTGTCTGTGGGATTTACCTCAGTATGTGGAATAGAGCAAGGGTGTGAAACATACGCCCCTGTCGGGCCAGTTCTGACTCGACGGGGGGGTCCAGTCCAGCCAGAGGTTTGATATCACAATACCATACTTGGTTTATGTTGGTGATATGGAGAAGATACATTTGGATTCATTAATCAATCATTTGAAGACATTTGATGGTGGGTTGTTATTCACAGGTCATCAAGTGCTCCGACCCACTTCAGATCAAATTTGGCCCCTGAACTCAAATGAGTTTGACAGCCCTGATGTAGAGGAAGATCAGCACATCAGCTGGGTGCCGCGTTCCCAACAACGCCAAGTTGGTTGCAGAGTCATGTGCAGAATGTGACGCACACTCCTACTGCACTATTGACCAGCAGGGCAGGTCGTAATTAACCCCGGCCAACTGCAGCTCCACCCTGTCAGGGATGCATGACTCTGTGCCCTGCCGAGGCTCAGAGGTCGGGGACTCTCCCCTCTGTTTGAGATGCGCCGGCAGCAGCTCGGCTCTCGCCTCAGCCTCTCCGCTCTCGCGCTTTCATCCCGTCACGTCACTTGGAGTCATTCGGGGGAGACGGCAGCCTTGTTCATCCCTCTGCTGCTCGGATGCATGCGTAGTTCACTCCTGATGTCACTCTATGTCACTGTATCAACTTGTGGGTCTGCATGCTCGGGGATCCTTGCTAATATGTTGCTTGCTTTGTTGCATTTCCCCGCTCTCCTCCTCTTCCTCCTCCTCCTCCTCCTCCCTCTTCCTCCTCTTCCCTTCCATTCACCCCCCCTTCCTCCCTCCTCCACTCGCAGGTCACACCAGAAGGGTCTCCATATATCTTGACAGGAGTAAACAAGGAGGTAAGTCATGCCGTTCTTCTCTCTAACCCCTCACACCCAGAGCTAAGGTGCTGCACTAAAAAGCTGGTCTTGTTTTATGTTCTCCTTTATTCCTCTGACTGCTGCCACAGTTCTTCATCCTTTCATCCTTCCATTGTCTTCATCACTCCATTCCTGGCAGTCAAAACTCCCTTCAAGAAAAAAGCATCTTTGCATTGCTGCAGGGGCCATGTTGTGCTCTTAAGTAATTGGAACACATTGTTACACAAGTCTTTCAAATAGAGACAGATTTACTGTCTGTTATGTTTGAATCATCACATTCATCATTTCAGAAACACAGATAACAAAAAAAACTTGTTAAGCTAACAAAATAAGATGGTTTGTTTATATTCAGCAGCCCCCACTTGGCTGGCTGAAATTAGATGAGTAATAGCAGCTCATTTAGCACAAGCTAATTAAAGCTACTCCATGAGTCAGCCAGCACCAACTCCAGATGACTGCCTGGTATTTACAGGCGACTCATTCTAAAAAGAAAACGCCTCCATTCATTATTTGAAAGGTATCAACATCATATTATGGTAGAAACACAGCAAGTTACATTTCAGCTCCGTTTTAAACTATTTATTATAGCATCAGAACATAGTGACAATTTTGGACCTGGGCTTTTGACTTCCTCTCGTCAATCTCTATGTTGGGCCCTGAACATGTATCTTGGGGAGGAGGAGGGGCTGAGTCAAAATGGCAGCAACGCTCACAGACGGCATCAGAGACAAAGGTTGCGATTTCAAATCATCATGTGATCTTAAATTGTCCAGTAACCCATAAATCAAAGTTCTCCTCCAGAACCTCGAGAAACCGATGGTTATCAGTCAAACTGTATTTAGTTTGTCCATTCTGGGCTACACTTGCAGCTTCAGGTAACAAACTAAAGGAGCTCACATGCATCATTACACTTCTTCCACATCATGTCTTGTACCATCGTCATGGTAATGTTGTCTTGGGATCAATCCATGGAAAAGCAGCACACGGCTTGCACTGACCCGACCCAGAGGCCAGCTGTGCTGACTCTATTACTGAAAGTCTGCGTGGCAATTTGAATCAAACCCAAGTCCAAAAGAGAATAACCCGTTCCTTTGGTGAGACCAGGTTCTCTCAGGGCTCAGCTCCTGCCCTCATTACTCATCTTCACCTCACGAAAACAGGCCCTTTCATGTATAAAAAAATCCACTTATTTAGGCCGGTCCCCTCGGTGTCTGTCTTTAATTGGGCGGGTGTTGGAGCCGTGTGATTTTAATAGCACAGAGCCCAACTGTCTGTCTCGCCGGACGGATCAGCCCGCTAAGCTCCACAGAAACCATGTAGAATGAGGCGACTGTGGCTGACAGACGCTGGGGAAGCTACTCCTGTGCCTTGTGCTGCAGCGTTAGTATGTAATGTTTGTCACAGGAGGAAGAGTTTGAGGTCAAAACAAGTCAGAGATGGTTGTAACTTAAAGGCGCCGTGCGTACGATTTCAGTCATTTTGTCACTTCTAAGAATATTACAAAACAATTACATACTGACATTTTAATGAATTTGTAATCACTTCAATGCATTTTGTTATTCCGTTATGCTTAATGGTGCAGAGTGTAACATTTGGTGACATCTAGGGGTGGGTGTTGTATCCATCACCTCACCCTCACCCTTCTGAACATGCAGGAGAACCTGTGGTAGACTTCAGTTGTCATTAAAGCGCAAACGTTTAGTATGTCCACTCTGGGCTACTGTAAAAATGTTAGTTCCTGTTTGGCCAGATACAAAACTGAGGTACAAAGAGAAAAAGTTTCTGCCTGTCCCGACAAAAACCCAACACGAGGGTTTTCAAAGTAAAACAGTGTCTGCAGCAAACCTCCCCGTCTTCTCCATTCTGCTTTTTCCTGTCTGATATTGAACCTGGCATCAGATCTTACCTGCAGAAGTGGAATCCATAGGACTGAAGGAGGCATTCAAAGGGTTGCTTGGGGTTAAGTATCTTGCCCGAGGATACTACGACATGTGCCGGGAACTGAACCTATGACCTTCCAGTTGAACCTATGAACTTCTGGTTACGAGTCGGGTCTTGCCCCTCTGTCTTAATGGCTTTATGGCTCAATGAGTCCACATCCAGTGACTGTAAGTCCTGATCCGACTACTGTTAATAATGTTTGTTCCTTCTTCACGTACCTCCCCTTCTCTCCTCTTATTCCAGTACCCTAACATTTAGGATCTTTTTTTTACTCCTGTGTTAATCTTCTGTCTCCATATCCTCTTTGTAGTGGCTGAACAAGTAAAGTAGGGCAGCCATCTCATCTTTGGTTTTAGGGAGACAGACACCGTGTCCTGCTCTAAATGTGCCGTCTCTCCCTGGTGCCTTGTTAACATCAGGTCGCTGAAAGTTTGCTGAATCCAGGACCAGGGACTTGGAGAGGAGTTGGAGACAGACATCTTTGGAGATTTCAGGGAAATGAGACATACATTTAAGCCTCAAGGATTTCTCTTTCCTGTTATATGAGGTGTTTTACTGTGACTCTGCAGAAAATAGTTGAGCGGTCTGACCCAAACTGATCCCGATTTTTTTATGTCAAACATACGGCTCGCGGGCCAGAACCCCGCCCACTGGAGTGTACTCGGCTTATGTTGGTTTAATTTAGAAGATAAGTTGTTGGGATTTGTGCAGACTTGGGTTAGAAGGGTTGAAGATGTAGGGCAGGCACTGGTGTGCTCATACTGACCAGTGTAGTCTCATCTTCTAGGTTATGCACAGGTCTACACTAGTTACAGATTGTTTACTTTTACATACATTGAAACAAGCTACTTTGAAACTTGAAGAATGGACTCTTGAAAAGTTCCAGATCGTGCCTCCAGGTGACGCTCTCCTGAGGTGTGAGGAACACGTGAATGAATTGGAGCCTCCAGAGTTTCTACTGGGCCATGGTATCATTTCTGCAGAAACATAGATTCAAGAGGAAAGCAGCGATGTAAGAGGGGATAAGACGGCAGCAAACACATATCGAAAGAACACGAGGCCCATGAGCTTCTGATGAGTCAGCATTGAAGAACAGTGGCAGGCTGCAGGGACAGCAGTAGTTAACACAAGCGCTGTAGTTTGCACAGTGGGATTTATATGACATGTCACGCCTCCAGCTGCTCTTTTTCTCCCCTGAACTACTATTAGTGGCCATCCTGAACGTATTAAAGGTGCAGTGTGTACGATTTCAGTACATTTTTGCCACTTCTATCCCGAGATAGAAATTATATACTAACATTTTTACAAATGTATAGTCACCTGAATGTCTCTTCACAACCCCTAACCCTAACCCCAAAATGAGCCTTTCAATGTATATTTACATCAGGATCTGGTCCTCTCTATGGGCGTGGCCATTTTGTTACAATAGCCCAGAGCGAACATACTAAACATCTGCGCTTTACTGGCTCCTGAAGTCTACCATATCCTGCTTGCTCGAAAGGGAAGGGTGAGGTGAGGGATACAACATGCAACTTCACCGATAGATGTCACCAAATCGTACACACTGCACCTTTAAAGACCTACGTAATTGAGAGATAGTGGAGCTGAAGCTTATATTAAAAGAGACTTCAATCGGAGTATATTCATTTCCGGGCAGTTTGATTGAGTTCTACCGTCTCCTGAGGACTTCCATATGATGGATGGATGAAGAATGATGAATGTTGTCCACATGGACCATCTCAACTGAAGCTAATATCATCGGTTGGTCTTCTGGTCTACAAGCAGCCAGGTTAAAGCAATTACCTCCTGCACCTCCAAAATTGTATGCTTTAGTCTGTATTTTCATTTCTATGTAACTGTTCTTATGACATGTGCTGCTGACCTCTTGGCCAAGTCACCCCTGTGAAAGAGATCCAGATCTCAACGGGTTTTTATCTGGTTAAATAGAGGTTAATGAAAAAAGAACCTCCCTTTACCTGAATGCCAGGACTGGGTCTCCAAAGGTTAGACGCATGCCACAGCAGGGACTTCTCCCTGTCAGTCAGAGCGGCTCCCACAGATTACATCATCTCCTATTAGAGACTCCTGTTTGCTGGGTAAGTCCCTGGTAATCCTGGAGAGGGTTTATTACCCAGGTCCTGGAGGACCTTTTCAAAGCAAACAGGATGAATGAAGAGATGGGGAGGGGGAATGCTGAGGGAGAGAGGATCCAGGAAGGTCGGGGTTTAATGAGCTGCTGTGTGGGAGAGCCGCTCCATCACTGCTGGATAATGGTGCAGAATAGGAATGGAGAGGAAACGATAGAATCAAAGATATTTATGCACGAAAGATAAATCGCAAATTAGTGATCGCCTCATCGTGCTGTTGCAGGAACAGCATGATCGCTCCCTGTTTGCCGCTGCACGGCTGTTAGTGAAAAGACTTAACGATATCAGTATCATTAAGGTGGTTTTTGGGAGAACATTTGAAGAGAGGCTGCATTCAAGCTGTGTGCAATCCCTCCTCCGTAAGGTGCTCAGATCTCCAGCTGAGGAAGCGTTGCCCACACTGCTTTGCTCCTCCTCTTCTTTCTCTCATCCCTCTTCTCCGTGTCCGTGTCATTGATTTCTGTGTGGGTAACTAAGACCGGCTCAGGCCCACATGTGTTCCCTTGCAAGGCTGCAGTTTCTCCTTGTTATGAGGGACTGACCACCAGAGACAAAGCTAGTGAGGTGTACGGTCATGGATCTGTGAGGGGGGCCTGAGCCTCAGTGAACTGCTTTGATCAGAGTCCGAGACCTTCTTCATCTGAGCTGAGGATGAGTTACAGAGGATGAATCTGAGGGATGAAGGGACAGCAAGTGGATCGGATTCAAGACTGGGGCGTGAGGAGGTGGCAAATATAGAGTTTGCTTTTCTCACTGGTCCAAAAAAAGAAATCACTGTCACCTGGTAAGAAATAGACTTCCTCTGCAGTGGGAACACAAAAACATCACAAGGGAAAGGTCCTGATCCAAAATTCAGTTAAGGTTGATGTGAAAGGGTCTGTAGATGGAGTGGGAACCTGGATGGGACACTGGGCGCTGAAGAAGACAGAAGGAGGAAGGATGAAAGAGTGAGTCAGGGCTCTTGCTTGCTAAGTAGGTTAGTTAGTAGTTTCCCTCTTTCTTTATTATTTTCCCTTTCATCAGTTGATTGATGCGCATTTGTTGGCATGTTGGGCCAAGATCACGCTCATGATCCTTTTCAGGTCAATGGTTTATGTATTGAGAAACCGCTTTATCAAGTCTTGATTCTTGAGCACTTTACAGTGACACTTACATTCATCCAGTCACACACTTCTATTTGCAGCACTTTTTGTTTATGAGTTTATGGGACAATGTGGGCTTCAGTGTCTTGCCCAAGGACACTTCAGCATACGGAGTGTGGAGGGGGGGGGTCAGTGTCCTCTAACCCCCTCTGCCTAAGTTGTCCCACAAGGTCCAATGTGTAACATTGATGGGAAATCAATCCAATTTATGTTGTTTACGTAGCCTCAGAATGAGCCAATTATATTTACAGTGGAGCAGAGGCCGCCATGTCGCACCAACTATTTTTTTTTTTTTTTTACAGTGGCCTAGAGTGAACTGAGATTGAATGATAACTGAAGGCTACCAGAAGTTCTTCTACCTGCTTAGGTGGAAGTGTGGGCTGAGGTGAAGGCTAACCAGCTGCAACATGCAACTTTACACTATATCCCATATACTGCACCATTAAGTTCAACCCTTTTTGGAGCCATGTATTAAGCACTCTAACCTTTCATCATGCTGGTAAACCAGCATAAGCGTATGAGCACATGCCCGAAATACACGATGCAGGTCATCTGCTTCCATCTTTAGAATGGACTTTTACCTTATTAAGACCTTTGGGTGTGGCGCACTGCGCGATTATTACATCCCCCATCATTATTATTATTGCATATATTCATTTAGAAAGGATATTAATAGTACGACATTTCAGTGTTGTCCCGTGCCCTTCCTTCCCTCGAACACCCACTGTACTATGCACCATACTGTATGTAGAGTCAGTGGAGCAGCATAAGTTGGATCCAGCCATGTTTCAGATGGAGGAAGTGCAGTCTGCCGGATCTCTTCTCTCATACATATTGTATCTCCAGTGGATCTCTTATATTTTGAAAAGCACACAAGCAGAGTTGTGCATAAATGAAATCTGCAGACATATGTGCTGCCTACTTAAGAGGAAACACTTGCATAAGCTTCAGTGAGTTGGGGGAAATATTCAGTTCTCCTCCCCTCTCATTGAAACCCAGATCTGTGTCGCTGAGCCGTGTGACTTCAAAGGGAATGCCTCCGCTCCTCTCCACTCGCAGCCTTTTGAAACGAGCCAGCTTCAAGCCTGGCCGCGTCTGAACGCGTCACTGACTGAGCACAGTCCTGTGAAGTGGTTTTCCCTGTGTGCCAACCCCCCCCCACAACCAACCAACCCTCCCTCCTCTCGCACGAGCCCCCGCTGGCAGCGGTGTGACGTCACAGTGGAGAATCGGAAGTGGCCACGTGGAGCTTCATGGGTTTTCCCCGACAACCCGAGCCAAGTAACGCCAAGTAGGACGCCGGGGTCCACAGATGGTTGAGTGGAAGTTAGCGTGCAAGATGACGTCATGGAGGAAGCAAAGAGTGGGGGGGGGGGGGGGGGGTAAAGGTGCATGGGGGGGGGGGGGGGGTGTAATGATGCTGTAAATATCCACAGTCATTATTAAGGCAGGAGAGAGGAGGAGAGTAATGATCTCCTCACTTCAGAATTGTATGAGAGGAGCCAATTAGGATGAAAAGCTGCAGTGTTGGAAATGAATATATAACACAAGTGGGTGACCCAGAGATGGTTATTGATCGTGGGAGAAGAAGAAGCAGGAGGACGAGGAGGAGGAAGTGACTAAAACGGATAAAGGGGAGGAAATGGAGGGAGCAGAAGAAGCTCCACCACAATCCTCCACCTCACTAAGAGCATTTTAGAAGATGGATGCATTAAGAATGGAACAAATGGAACATTAAGGCACAATTTGAGATTCTACATTTAGATTCTACAAACAGTGTCCTTTCATCACTAATTATATGCAATGATTTTTTTTTTATACAGTGATTGGTTGCATTTGGTGCAATTTGTTTCTGTATCGGGAATCAATCCAAAAAAGATTCTACTGATATTTGATATTGAATCCTGATATTTTCAATTGGTGTTTGTCACAAGATGTAGTTCACATTGCCCTACTATAGTTTTTTAGAATTTAAAGGTACAGTGTGTACAATTTGGTGACATCCATTGGTGAAGTTGCATGTTGTATCCCTCATCTCACCCCTCTCTACGGTGGCCCTCAGTTGTCATTAAAGCTCAAAATTTGTTTAGTATGTCCACTCTGGGCTATTGTAAAAACATGGCAGCGCCCATCGTGATGACCCACTCCCCAAACATTAAAGGGCAAATTTTAGGGTAATGTAAAAAGCAAGTCATACATTGAGGTGAATATACATTCATAAAAATGTCAGTATATAATTGTTTTGTAATTCTATTTCTACAGATAGAAGTTTTACACACTACACCTTTAAATCAGGAGCTGGTGATCACCTCGCTCCTCCTCAGCCCACGCGCCCCACAATGAGTGCAGACGGCCCCTGGCTCCAGACACAGTTACTGGTTTGCACACATATGAAGTCTTTCGGAAGAATGACGAGAGAAAGCTTGAGAGACAAGTTTGAAATCCTGCCTTCTGTTTCCGCCGCATTTGTTTTCTCTGAAAATGTATTTGTTTCCAACATCAGACACAAAAAAGGGGGCATGGTGGGGGGCGGGGGGGGATTCAAACGCTGCTCAACACTGTGACAAGCGCCCGATGTGAAGTGTGCCGAAGCCTCCCGGCTGCAGCCAGAGGCCTGTGCCAGGCATCAGTGAGCCAGCAGGCCAAGTGTGGCTGAGATGGCACTGCTCACTTGATTCCCGCTGTGGTTGCCAACACATGAAGAGGAGTCTGCTGCCTTCAGCTCCTCCTCCTCCTCCTCGCCCTCCTCACTCCGCTGCCATTTGACTCATCAAAGCCACGAGGTGCTGACAGCTTCAGTTCCAGGGTCAGAGTTTGCATCTCCCAGTGGCTGCCGTGTCAGGAAGGATGCAGGAGGCAAAAACCTCACTTTGTCAGCAGGAAGGAGAAGAATGTGAAACTTCAGTCAAATCACACAAAGTTTGACCATGAAGAGACAACATAAAGTCTCACTCAGCCCTTTCAGGAGATGGGTCCTGTGTGATGTATCCATTAGTCCCTGTCCACACGGAGCTTTGGAGAATCTGCAAACGTAGATTTTTTTTAATCATATGACCGTTTCATCCACAGTGAGCCGACGAATCCAAAGCCTGAATCGGCTACTTTTTGAAACCAGGTCCCAGAGTGTTATAGTCAAAGATGCGTCCGTATCGTATCCGTCTTCACAACCAATATGTATTTTTTCTTGAACAGTAACACAATAGCCCCACCTCTCCCTCAACCCGCAATGTGCTGACCCACCAACAACAACAACAACGGCGGATTACTTGTTCTAGCAGAAGTTGTACCTCGTCAGTCCACACAAATGTCCCCTTTCTAGTTTGACCCCGTTCTCTTTGCCGCCATCATCATAAAATTATTTTTCTGTTCTTGTTCTTCTTCTCCATCTTCTTCTCCTTCTTCCACTTCTTCTTATTCTTCCTCATCTTCTCTTTCAACATCTCCTGCTTCTCCTTCTTTCTCCTCTTCCTCTTCCACTAGTCCTTCTTCTGTTACACCGCCACCTACAGGCCTGGTGGATGTACTGCAGCGTTGTCAGTCATTTGACGTGGACAACCACATTTTTTGATACAGTGCCGTGTTTATGGATTTTTAACATTATATGTGTGTGTGTTGTGTGTTAGAGGGACCCACACACGCTCGGTGTGTTTAACAGCTGTGTTTGTGTAAATGGTGTGAGGTCTCCTGTATATCATTTAGCTCAACACTGAATCAGATTTGCAGTTCACATTGTAAACAAATGATAATTCTCCAATGCAATATTTAATGCTCGTTTGTCCAACACTTGTTTTACAGTTATGACGGTGAATGTGTGTGTGTGCTCATGTACATGTCATGTGATCATGTGACCCAGGTGCAGGTATGGTGGTGGACTGGGAGCAGGAGACAGGACTCCTCATGACGTCCGGTGACGTACGCGTCATCAGGATCTGGGACACTGACCGAGAGATGAAGGTCCAGGTATTGAACACACCACCACATGTTCATCCAACTTCTAGTTTGTCATTAAAATATTTTCATTTTCTCACATTATAAAAAAGTCAATTTAGATGAGAGATGTTGGAATGACGTTGGAATGAGGAGCATTGTTGTGTTAGAATGGTTTTGAACCTCAAATCTTAATATATTTATAAGTGTGTTTGTCAGTTTGTTTACACGATGCTTAGTCAAACTACCACACCCAGATCATGTGATTATGACTCTGATTACTCTGGTATGTAAACAGTCAGTCTGACCCAACCGCCGCTCTGCACGTGCTCCACAGTTTCTGCGTCACGTTTGAACCCATAAGTCAAGTAGCATTCACATTAGATACTAACACACGCACATATGGAATTTAAGTTTTTTTTTTTTTATTCATCTTTGACGTGGTGACAATTTGCCACCAGCTAACTTGATTTTGGAAAAGCTAAAACAAAGTTGAGAGAGCCCAAAATCGTAGTGTGTGTGTGTGTGTGCGTTGAAACATCCTGAATCTGGTCATAAAACAACATTTCACCAATTATGTTTTTAAAATAAATGACATTTTAAGTGGAGTTCTGTGCACAGTTTAGCTCCAAATGGTTTGAACAGGCTGCTCAGTGATTGGCCTGTGTAACTCAAGGCCATTATGGGGCAGAAAGGCTCAGATATGTAAATCTAATGACTGTTTTTCTCTTTGCTGTTTCAACATTATCAGAAATCATTTCCCTAAATTCAAACGATATCCCATACTGATTCACTGCTCCTTTTAAACCTACAGAGTTGAAGAGGATGTGGGCTCTATAAAATCTAACACTACATTTTCAAATCAGAATGTCTAGACAGAGCAAACCTCCCCGGGTTCAGGTGGAATTACTGGTCCGAGATTTTCTGAAATACTGTAATATTGTAGTTTATTCACTAAATCACCACAAAGAACTCAAAGCGTCGTGTCTGTGACACCGTCTCCTAACACGCACCGGTGCAGTGTCCTCACCTTGATGATAAAGTAATGCAAATCTGTGTCAGAGATCCATCAGAGTGGTTTCCTCTTGTACTCTTCACATATCTAATGGTCCTTAGTGAGCTAATCACTGTGTTGATGGATGGATGTAATACGAGTACAAATGGCCAGACTTCGCCTGTGGCGCCGTATCGATGCTGCGTCCAACTGCAAATGAGCCGACAGTCAACGCAGCTCGTGATTGATGATATCAGAGAAGGTTTATGTGTGAAATTAGCTTCAGCCAGTCTTTATAGGTGCACGCGTGCGCGTGTGTGTGCGTGTGTGTTTGTGTGTGTGTGTTACAGGACATCCCGACTGGAGCAGACAGCTGTGTGACCAGCCTGTCCTGTGACTCCCAGCGTTCCCTCATCGTGGCCGGCCTGGGTGACGGATCAGTGCGCGTGTTCGACAGGAGGATGGCTCCGAATGAATGGTAACGCGTGACCTTTGACCCCCATCGCTGACTGATCATAGAGAAGTTCACATTTGATTTCGACATTCACCCACAGCGATTATAACACATTTTCCATTAACTCCTGCACGCGCCTGCATTATTCACGTTGCTAATCTATATTTATTATATATAGCGTGCTGTAAATCTCCCTTTGGGCTTGGCGCCACTTTTAATGGACCCTGGTGGCAGCGCTGCACCCCTCAGTTAGTTACACATTATTTTAATTTCAATCCCAAAGGGGGAAAACAAAGCAGTTAAACCTGGAAATGACCCATAAATCTTTAAGTAAAGCTAATTTAATAGTTCCCCTCAGGCAGTTCCATCTCTCAGCAGCACCTATGTGGCTCAGGCAATGCATATGTGTGTGTGTGTGTGTGTGTGTGTGTGTGTGTGTGTGTGTTTGTGTGCGCCCAGAGGAGGAGTTCATGGATTTGTTGAGTGAACGCAGCAGCTCTGTTTCTAGCTTCAGGCCTATTATTATTCGATGATATTTGTTTGTTTTATTATTGCTTTGATTTTAACTAAAAGGCGAAGAGCTTAATTCAATGTATACATCACTTCCTGTTACACTGGATATCATTGAGCATGCATCAGTATTATGGGATGTGGATATGATCCAGGAACAGCGTGCCTCCATGACGGTGTCCGGAGCAGGTGGACACGCTCCAGACATCTCAGCCTCTTCATTTTTAAATCTATTCACTATGATTCCATGGTGCCACCCAGTGGTTACTACACTGTACTGCATGTTACACCAGAGGGAGACGTGCTCCTACAAACTTGGGTTTTTTGGTGTTGCTCAGTTTTGTTTGTTTTTTTTGACAGCCTCCATCTCAAGAGGGAGTGATTCAGCACTTTCAAACAAGTTCAAGATTTCAAAATATCCCAGTTTTTCTTCTTTAATTATTTAGAAACGCTCTTCTTTATAAACACATTTGTTTTGACTTGTTAAATATTGGATACACTTTTTGCTTCCTTCCTTTTGACGATCAATGGCCTGATTAGTGATTGAATGTTAATTTCTTCAAATATTTGAATATTTTCAATATGATGATGAATATGAGTGGATGAGGTCATAACATTGAAGCTCAGTGGCTGCGCTCTTTAAGCGGGTACAGTGTCTGTGTGTATAGGTCTACTCACTACATTGTACAGATACAATGTTTAATGTTTAGCATCATACTCTTGTTTACTCAAATCTCGTCTCAACATCTGTCAATTCTGGGTCAGGAAGACTCACTTCAGACATCTTTAGAACTTTAATGCTCCTTAGTCTTGTTAATTTTGTGTATCATTTGCTCTGTTTTGTGTGTGTGTGTGCGTGTGCGTGTGTGTGTGTGTGTAGTCGGGTGATGACCTACAGGGAGCACGGAGCCTGGGTGGTGAAAGCTCACCTGCAGAAGGAGACAGACGGACACATCATCAGTGTCAGGTAAACATTCTCTTCACTCTCTCTCTCAGACTCCCTCTCTGTACCTTTCCTCCCACTGACCTCGTCTCTCTCCTCCTCCAGCGTCAACGGGGACGTTCGCTTCTTCGAGCCCCGGACGCCGGACTCCATCAACATGCTGCAGACGGTGAAAGGGTTAACGGCTCTGGACATCCATCCACAGGCCAACCTGTTCGCCTGGTGAGCGTTCGTTCGGCATGACTCAGGGATTTTTAACTCCAGGTCCAAAACACCGAGGCGCTGTCTCTGCCTCGTGTCCTTTGAGTAAAAATAAGAGAGCTATTGATTTTTCTCTGTTTACCTTCGAACTGACTCACAGAGGATGATTTATAAACTAGCGGCTGACTCGCTCTAAATAAGACAACAAAATAAATATATATATATATATATATATATATATGTGCGGACAATACACCTGACATCCATTGTAGAGGTGCACTCTCATTCTAAGATATGAAAGCATGCGATTCATGTTAAAAGCTGAGACTCTGCCTCACCTCACTGTTTCTCTCTGTCTCTCTCTCTCTCTCTCTCTCTCTCTGTCTCTGTCTCTCTCTCTCTCTCTCTCTCAGCGGTTCGATGAACCAGTTCATTGCTGTCTACAACGCTAACGGCGACGTGATCAGCAACATTAAGTACTATGACGGCTTCATGGGGCAGAGGATCGGGGCCATCAGCTGTTTAGCCTTCCATCCCAACTGGGTAAACAAACACCGCCTGGTTTATGCAGCTTCAAATGTGGGCCAGTGATTCTCGGAGCTCCTCCTTCTGCTCATATCGCAGGATATTTTATGAATCCAGTCCGGTCAGATTGTTTTAGAATCGGAATGCCATTAAACTGGCCTCATCGTCTAAATCATTGGTTCCGACCCTCACTTCTTACTGACGAGCGGCACAAATCAAGGGCATTTTTCAACCAATCAAATGAATCTAATGAAAAGAAAATTGTGAATAGTAGGCATCCAGATTTTCTTTTTTAAATCCTCTTCAAAATAAAAGCACAGGATTTTTTGTTTTCTTAACTTGTATTTCCCAGTCAAAGGCGGGCAGCTC
>JAFBJT010108348.1:79841-92633 GCA_016785325.1 Chascanopsetta lugubris
CCCCCCCCCCCCCCACCCACCCACCTGCATGTGTGTATGTGTGAGGTCATCATGGCCGACCCTGAAGCGAGTGACCTCTGCTGACCCCTGGCTGCTCCCTCCGCCTCTCTCACACGTGTGCCGCTTGAGTGTCCGTGGACGTCTCACCTCGTTTTTCCCTTTAAAAAAAAAGATTGATATGAAATCATAACAAAGACGGTTGAACTGAGGCGTCGCCCGGAGTGGGAGAGGGTTTTTTCGGCCGGTGCCGGTCCGACTGACCTCACCGTGACTGCCGCTCAGAGGTTGGGATGAAGAGTCCGGGGGCGTTCAGTTCGCAGAAGAGCGTTTTCCTGTCTCGTCACGTCGTCTGTCGTCGAACCCTTCTCCCCGACCTGTGTCTCACAGATGAGAGTTTGTCTTTTTGTTTTGTTTCTGTTCTGCCCTCGTGTCCCAAGGCTGTATCTAAGTGTCCCGTCATCCGTGTTCGTCCTTTCTACGGCTGCGGTGAAAGTTACATTTCCTAAACTTTCTAAAAAAAAAAATGAAACCCCCCAAAAGATTCTGCAGTCGCCGCCGACGGCAAATATTGTTTGTAACGCTTCGTTTCTCTTTCAGTCCACGAGATAATGATTTACACTAACTGTCCGTTTTCCGTGAGTAGAACTAAAATGTTCCGTAGCCAAGACCATTCCTTCCTCTCTGTCGTTTTCTGTGAGCCTTCTCCTCCCGACCACAGAACAACAACTCACCGTGTCTCCTCCTCGTTGTGGATAATGAAGATAAAGACGACACACACTTTCAAAAAGGTGCTCTGTGTATCTAACTCTGTATTGACACAGTATGAAGGTGCTTTTACCGAAGCCACTGGTGCTGCTCCCTGCAGCCCACCTCTCCAAACGCAGGCTTGTGTGCGTGATGACCGGCGTCCCCCCGTCCCCCCGTCTGTGCCTGCTTGAGCCTCATCGAGTGACCCCCTCCACTGAATGAATGTAAAGGTCCTCCTCATTATGTGTGATCAAAACCTGACCAGCCACTTAACTGAGAATAAAAAAAAAAAAGTAAATCAATAAAAAGGATGAAACCACCTCTATCATGCTGCCTCCTGGAGTCTCTGCTTTGTTTGCCGGGGGATGACACGAGAACGGAAAGAGGTGGGGTAGGTGGCCGAGGGTGTGGCCCGGCTTCTTTCTCATAGGCTCCTGGTGGTTTGGGGAAGATTCTGGTGAACGATAAAAATGGATGATGATTGGATGAGACTGGATCGCATGAGATACGGTAAAATCCTATAAACAGGAGGTGAAGGGTGCTCAGCTGTGACACCCACATTCAACTGTGAGGCCTACGAACTGTACCTTTAAAGAAGCCTCTGAGGATTACCCATTGGATTTATAGAATACATAAATATGTAAAAAATAAAATAGTAGCAAATAAACTATATTAATATATATATATATAGAAGGGATGAATGAAAACGCTGGTGAAATTGCTTGAAGTAGCATGGTTCAGAACGAACCTGGGACAAAATCCCACCCAAGGCAAAGACTTTGTCAGCGAAAGGAAAGTGATTAATAAACTAAATAATAGTTTGAGGGAGACGCTGAAATGCGGTGACTTGGCACCCAGCGACGCCGCTAACCCAACCTTAATCCTGGGATCTTGTCCAGTGATTTAAATCCAGGGGAAAATATAATCCACAAGGGAAAAAAATAAATAAAAAAAGGTAATCCTGGGGAAAATCGGTTCAAGTAATCCACAAGTATGTCGGTAACCTCCCTATTCCTTCCTCCTCGTGCTCCGGTCGGCAACAGAAATCAGTCCCCCCCCCCCTCCCTTTCCCTCTATTTATAATTTTACCCACCCTCCATAAATAATAATTAACAAAACATTTGAGCTACATGCCCTTGCATCAAAAAACATTAGCACTCTGAATATGACAATGCCTGATGGCAGGGAAAAATAAGAACATGTCATGGTTCTATTACGTCCCTACGGCGGCCTGGAAGGCCGGTGAGCCAGGGTTTCCTGTCCACAACATTTACGGTGTCTGCCTTCCTCTCGGCAGAGAAATGACAAAGGGGGTCATCTAAGGGCCCTGCTTTCTTCTCCACGCTGGCCGGCCCTCACCATTTTGGGGCCAATTTGGCAGAGAATTTTTGCATCAGCTGGCGGGTGAATTGGGGGCCCCGGTCCGACACCGAGTGTTGGGACACGCCCCTTCGAGCGAAGATGTCATTTGTTCAAGGTTTGACAGACCTTCGGAGTTTTGGCATCCCTCAGTGCGAAGAGCTCGACCCATTTACTGGAGTAATCCACGGCCACCATCGGGATCGTGTTACGGGCCTTGCTGAGTGGGAGTGGCCCCAGGAAATCCACTCCCAGCATTTCGCCGGGTGCGTTGACCTCTGTCGCTCGTAATCGTCCGGACGGCTCGTTGTTGCAGCCTTTTTGAATCGCCGGCAGGTGGAGCAGCTTCGGACGTGGCTCCACACGTCCATGTATGAATGTGTGTGTGTGTGTGACTGTGCTGTAAAGTTACTTTGAGGGCTCATCAAGACCTGATGAAGCGCTACTTACACTGCTGACCATTTATTCGTGCCTGTGTGTGCACGCGACTCTGAAAAAAATAAGCAGAAATGAGTTGAAATATGTAGAAAAATTACTTTAATCTTCTTAAATTATTGCGACCAATAGAAAATACAACTGCAAAAAGAGGGGGAAAAAAGCTGTCTGTACATTGGCTTTGCTTTGAACAAATTCAACACTCTGTCCAAATGACATATTTCCATACAACGGATGTTGTGGCAGTCCGTCGGAAAAAATATATAGGCAATCTAACGAGACTATGTACAGCAAGAAATACAGTGAGGATGACGTCGGAGTGTAAATGACTCAAAGGCTACAGGGGACATGATGCGGACACGCTCCAAGCTCCAGAACGACGTCCTCACAGCTCAGCGATGGTCATTTTACAAACATGTGTGACGGTGGTTTTGAACTAAAACATACATGTCACAAATGAAAGTCAACTCCAACACAACATATGTACATCATATAAATAAGTAAAAAAAATGTAAACCAATACGGGAATTGAATTTCTGCGTTGTGTGCTGGCACATGGATGCTTTAGAAGTGATGGCGGCAGTGCGGATGTTTGCAACTCCATGAACAAACGATAACAAAAAGATGACGCGCGCCTCCTCTTCACACCTGTCAACCTTCCTCTCGTTTGAAAAGGTGTGCGAGGCGCCCGTGTCTCCTGTCTGGAGGAGAATTCGACTGTATTTACTCAACCAAATGTCTCCAGAGGCCATCATACTGTTGACAGTCAGACAGGAGAAAAACATCCGATCATCATTTCGCAAAACAGAGGGAACCAGACTCCCTTTTAGTCCTTTGCTAATTTGGACTATCTGCAGGGGGCTGCTGCTTTTTTACGAAGGAGCAGATTTCAAATTTCCGCTCTAAACCTGTCAGAGAGGAGGGATATGCCGGATGTATTCACACAGATATGTTAATTAGTGCTCAGTGCACACTGCTCAGTGCTTTCTGACTCTTGAGTCTTGTGGTTTCAGGTCAGGAAAAGACGTTTTGCCAGTCTCCGGATGATTCGGGAACAACCTCCAGGTCGAGCTCAGTTGTGGCGTCCACCTGTGATGCTGCTTCATCCTGGCTCAGCGATACCTCCTGCATCTGACCTGGAAGCAGAAAAGACAATTGTCAAAAAGTCTTGTGCTTTGGTAGAAGAAAAAAAAAACATCCCCCCTGTGCTGGGTAATGACTGCGCTTTGTGAACCCGAAGAAAAGCCCCGTAACGCGCCTTTTCAGAGCAGCTCCAGCAGCTCTGATCCTGTATTCAATTGGCCAGTGGCTGCGAAAGAGACCATCCTTCAAAAGGCAATCGTCCCTCCGCTCGCTCCTCCAACATTTATTCTAATATCTCACGTTCCCCCGTTTGGTCTTTCTTCTGAGACCATGTCAATTACACAAATGACATAATGAGAGCCGACAGATGTGGAATACGCTTATTGTGAATGCGGCATGAGTCACGTGTCACAGCACTGAAATAACTTCAGGACACAACAGACAGCCAGACACAGACAGCTACTTCTGTGCAGACTTTCTGTCACCAGCAGGAACACATCCTGACGGAGTCATCTCCTCTTCCATCAGTTTGAAACAAAACAAATACGAATGATTATGTTGACCTTTCTTTTAAATGCATCGTTCTATTCATCATTTCCCCTACATTTTCAGTCTGTCTTGACAAACACTGGAAATCAAAGAGCCCATAGTATTCCATCAGGTCAGTTGCAACCTTGTTAACTCCTGACGTCATCTGCAGCAGCACAGCGGACACCGGCGCCTCGGACTCAAAACAACCTGACAGCAGTACAGCGTGGGGACCTGATCAGTTCCACAGAAGCACTCGCAGCTTTTGTGGATTTCTTTGATCAAGTTGAACAAGTCGAACACAGCTGTCAGCAGGCCTCTCCCCGGGTCAACCTCAATGGGTGACTGTCAGGCTGCGAGGTGGGATGAGTGAGGGAAATGAAAAACAGTGCGGGAGTGTGTGTCAGTCCCACTCTTGGTCAAAGTTAACCGCAGTGGAGCCACTGTCAAAAGCTTGACCAGGGCCGACGGGAGGTTGTGACGACTTTACATCCAGTACATGCGCCTGCTGATATTGAAGAAGACGCTGTGTGTGGACAGCCTCAGGCCAACGCTTGGACAGATCCATCACTGTGCTTTCCCAGGCTCGATGGTTCTATTGAGCCTGGGAAAGTTTGTGCGCACGTGTGTGTGTGTGTGTGTGTGTGTGTGTGTGCACATGCATCCGCAGGGAGTTCGGAGGTGACTGCGGTTGTTCAGTCACGTTCTCAGGAGGATCTCGAGGTGAAGAGCAGCAGAGACAACACGCTCGAGGACAGGGATTCACGCGCCGCGTCTGTCAAATGTGCCATCTACTCAAGAAGGAAGTAGAGTCTCATGCCATTCCCTCAACACTACGATAAAGCTGTAAAGTCCCTTTGATTGATAATGAAAAAGAACAAAATAATATTTCGGGGACTGCTCGGGGAGCATGGTGAAAACCCCAGAGACCTCATGATGAAGTGATCAACTATACTTGGAAATACTGTTGGACCTCATGCAGGGATGATTCGTGTCGCCTTTTGCCCGGTGGCACAAACACAGTACGGATCCTGCGTGCGCGCGCGCGCGCGCGTGCGTGTGTGTGTGTGTGTGTCGCTCACCGTAGCCGTGGGATCTTTTCATGTGGTGCTTCATGTTGCTCTTCTGCGTGAACCTGATGCTGCACACCTCACACTTGAAGGGCTTCTTTCCAGTGTGTTTGACCATGTGAACCTGCAGGGCACTCTTCTGGTTGAACGCCTTGTCGCACTGACTGCATTTGAAGGGACGCTCACCTGCACAAACACACACACACACACACAGACACGTGTTGCCTTTAGCTTTATGATACAGCAACTGTCAGAGCGGATCCAAGAGGGAATTAGATGAGATTGAATGTGACAAGTAAAACACAAATATGTCGATCCAGTCTGATCCAGTAAGATATCGAACATTAAATATCATCATTTATCACTTTGAGCAAAAATACATCGCTGGTCATGAAAAGTGTATGATCCAACACATTGTACTTATGAATGTTGTAATACTGTCAACCCCATAAATATAACTGACTGCTTATTAGCACTCTCATTTTACTCTTAATAATTGTTGGCATCATCCGTTTGAATTAGATTCGCTGCTGGAACAGGTTGAGTCTCATGTGTTCAGAAAACACTTCAATTTGCACTGCAACGCGCCTCCTACAAACACAGGACTCACTCTGCACAGCCCAGGGAGGCACAGGAAAGGATGGTAACAGACGTATAATAGGACTCTTTATTTATTGTGTTGCTCTTCTTGTCTACAGACAAACACAACAGCGGTGTAGGTTTAACCTCTAACGCCTGATTTCTTGGCTCTGTGACAAACAATATTTCATGTTGTAGGTGACGTTTGAATGCACCAATATCCCACCTAAGTCACTGAGCCAGGGGTCTTATGGTGCTCGTCATGCAGAGTCCATCAAGATGCAGAATAAAACAAACAAGCACATAATCAGGAAGAACTAAATTAAAAGATCAGACGGGGTGGAAGCTTTTTGTCCCTGTACCCTTTATATCAACGTTGCCTGGAGACAAGAGGCAGGAATAAAAAATAAAAAAAAGATCCAATCAGAATCTTCTTTAAGCATATTCAAATGAGTCTATTCAAATGGTAATAGGCCCGAGTGAATTGTTTCTTTATGTACTTTGTAAATCCAGGGCCGATAATCATGTCTGGGTGGAATAATCATGCCTGAGACTTCACAGGGTCGTGAGACATTTGAGGCATTTTCGCTCCTCAGTCGCTGTGTTTGTAGAGATGTATGAATTTGTGAGCCAATGTGGACAGCTGCTAAATATCACATCCAGGGAGGAATGTGGTTCTTCTTCACTTTCTCCATGACTTTTTCATTCAACTGGACACAGTTCATTTAATTCACATGTCAATAATAACTTTGTCATGTAAGGTATAGGAATCCATCAACCCCCTGTACATCACAACTTTGAAAACTCAGAGCAAACCTCAGGCACTTGCTGATGGCTACCAATGAAAACAGCACTTTCCAACGAATGTTTCCTGTTGCAATTTGTGCGTTGTGAATGTGCATTTACATACATACAATTTGATCGGTTATAGATGGACTTGTCTTACCCGTGTGTGTTCGGTTGTGTCGCTCCAGCTGACTGCGCTTGGCAAAGGCCTTCACACAGGACGAGCAGTTGAAGACCCTGGGTTTCTGGGAGCTGGGGGAGGGGCCCGGCTGGTGCACACGTTCGTGTTCCTGCGCGCAGATCGGAGAGTTTCACCTCATCGTTAGAGTCGAGCAAAACAGGGTGATTTCTCTGCAGCGTTTGAGGCTGCCTGTCATGTGTGACCGTTGAAAGCGTTTTTAACGTAAAACACCGCAGATTTGAATAAACATAAGACAGAATGGAATCCTGTTTTTGTTGTCATGTCCTTAACCTAACACTGAAGTTACGTAATGCGTGTTTTGATTGCAGGATACAATGTGACCAGGTGCTCGCAGCAGATATTGCAGGTTGGGGGCCATGTACCACATTCCTTTGATAATGTACAGTGCACAGCATGTCCAATTGCTGATTGCTAATCCTTCCACAGGCCAACAAAATGAGAAATAACAGCGACAGCAATTCATCTCTCCCACTGGTGGGCCTTTAAAAAAAACCTGACTTCTCATTATAGACTAATTGGCAGCCTGGGGACCGGCAGAGGATGAAGCTTGGTAACTCTCACTGTGACATGCACCTCATCTCTGTGTCATTACTTTTATGAGAGACGATTACTGCTCGGCATATTGAGGCACACCGAGTGAAGCCGTATCCTTCCTCGTCCTCCTTCAACGCCCTGATCCGAGGAAGTCGACAATTAGGTTCTTGGGCGTCTCAAGAGGGGAAGAGGATGGCGGGGACAGAGGAGCACGCATGCTGCTCTCCATAATTTGGCTGTGAGGTTTGGAGTGTTTTGTTGCGGAGCGCAGCAGTTTTTAACAGTCTATCTAAAATCCATTTTTTTTGCCCAGTGCAAAGAGACTCCCTGATTCTTTGGGCGTTGGATGATTTAAGTATAGGGAAGAGGGTGACGGACTGATGAGTAAAAATAGCGCCTCTTTCCTCATTTGTATTCACTTACATGTCATCATGGGAATCCTCAGTTCAAGGCTGGAAGATTGGGGGCAAGCAGCAGCAGCAAAATGGATAACGGCTGAGATTTGAAGCCCTCCTATCATCCGAGTCGCTCTCACCTTGAGGTGTGTGGCCCGCTTGAAAGCCTTGTTGCAGAGCACGCAGACGTGACAGCGGTCCTTGCCGTGAGCTTGCCTGCAGTGGCGTCGCAGTGAGTTGGCATTCTGGCACACTTGGTTACAATAGTAACACTGGTTTCGGTTTTCCCCCTCCATCTGGACATCCTTTACACCCTGATGTACAGTGCAGAGACAGGGAATATGTGAGCACTCTGGCAAAGAGACACCGATAACACTCAGCTGAACCATTCAATGGATCCGTTCATATCAGCTCAACGGCAAATTCAGGCTGCTACTAGGATCCACACAGACACGCAGCCCTGAGGTTTGTGACAATACTGTGACTGTACACAAAAACTAGATCGACTCGTTTGAGGTGGGTCAAGATGGGTGGATATTGTGGCTCCACTCTCGAGTGTTTGACTTTGTTAGACAGCGCCTCGCTTCAAAGGAGCAAGATTTAGGAAAGAGAGATGCTGAGATTTAGGTGAAAGGGATGGATTAGCAGTAAAAAAAAAAAAAGATAGAAAGTAGCATACAATCGTTTTTCTTTTACATGCAAACTCTTGTTTTTATATGTACATCACCACAGAGGAGGCCATGTTGCATCACCGTACTTTCACACTATGGAAAACAACAACAAGGGGCTCTCCGACGTGCTTGGAGGAGGAGGGTGGTGTGAGCTACGGTGCATTAATATGTGTAAATGCAACACACTGACCCTTTTACACACAGGACAAAGACACTTACATTGTAGCTGTTGTCAGACACCCCATTTGCAGACTGTGGATGGTGGCTGACCAGTATGACCTGTTGGCCTGAGCCGGATGACTGCCCTGTCAGACCGGAGTCATTCAGCACGCTGGGAAATGCCTGGCCCTGAGGAGCAGAGGACACTGTGAGGCGGCGGACAGGCTCTTAAGCCCAGAGCTGAATTCTCTGCAGCCGACACATTTGAAGGGAACCTGGACTTGTGCTTTACCTGTGCGTTGAGGTTTAATGTGACGCCGTCCATCAACCCCTGTGCATCTGCCAGGGTGAGCGTAACACTGCCATCATTGCCGACACCTCCCGGTGACATCACCAGGCTCTGGGACGCGGCAGTGTGTGACAGGGTGGTGCTGGATGACAGGCTGGTGACTGGAAAGTTGAACAGAAGCCAAGAGTTACTGGAAATAGAGCAAGCCAACAACTTCAAAAACAACAACCTCGATGGTACAAAAGTCATGACAGGAATTGTTTTGTCGTTCTGCGTTTCCTGGTTTATTTTGTATATCTGTAAAAACCATGAGAACAACAATGAATAGATGAATTTGAAAATGATCATTTTGAATAATTAAATGGAATTCCTAAAGATGAATTAGAACCACAACTCCACAACAGCTTCCACGACTCCCTTTCATGGCAGGTGAATAACCAATATTACATTCTGTGCAATTTAAGAGCACACGTCCATTTCATACAGAGCGACAAGAATGTGTTGGCCCAATCGACAAAGGCAAAAGGTACTCGTGGAGCCTCTGTGAGGCAGTGGGAATGTTTTCCACTCGAGTTGAGAGGCAGTTAATGAAGAGAGACGGATGAGACCGGAGACTTGAGTGAGTTTCCAGGTGGGCGGCGAGCCAGTCAGCAGGAGCCGCCTCCGACTTAACTAACCTTTTGCTCAGTTCACAGCACACGAGGCTCTCACTTCCTCATCACACACTGGTCCGTGCCACCATGACTTGAAAATCATTCACACACAGATGTTTTGGTTCCGTTTTCTCTTTATCCTGTTATGCTGTTTTTATGGCAACAGAGATGAATAGTCCTTCATACCATGTATGATTGTTCAATTAAACCGGTGGCAATTTAATTTGTTCCGCTCAAGAGGTTTGTTGTCCATTGTGTCTGCTGAGCATCTCGCACTTTATTGCCGTAATGTTCTTTTTAAGTGGTAGAATTAAGTCAAGTAGTGTTGCGTGTGGGCGGAGCAAAATCATGTAGAATTACAGCGGGTCTGAGGTTTGCATGATGAAGGTCATTGTGTCCGATTTAAAAGACATTTTATGGAAAGGAATAATGTTGACTGCTGAAAAGCTGACTGAAAGAGAGAGTGTGGTTTATTCATAACCATGAAATTATTTATTTATTTCTGAAGGAGATTAAGATCAGCTTCCTCATAGTTAACATTAACTAGCAACAGGTGGATACACTGACGTCTTTTCACTCTCTCATTTCATCACTGTATCTGCCTGCTGTGACAATCCACCCCCACACTGATTTGATTATAAACAACCTAAGATACAACGTGGGACTGACCTTCCTGCTGTGTGTGTGCTCATTTGTACATACGTAAATGGTAATGTTATTCAAGTAATGCAGTGCACGGTGATACTGCGAAGCTGGAAGAACATCTAGACAGAGTGCGATAATGTGGGATGGAAGGGTAAAATACATCAGCGCTTTTGAAATATTTACAAAATGTACTGGTTGTACATGGTGGCCCTCCTTCCATTAGAACTCCACAATCCTTTGAAACCAGGTTTTTCTTTTAAATCTTGAAGTGGTATAAGAGTGAGTGAGCAATGCAAAACTAAATAGACGAAGAAATTATTTTCTCTGCTTAACAGTAGCTTCAGGGACAGAGTCTGGTTTGAAAAAAATAAATAAATAAAACGGTGAATTCACAGTTAGATAAGAACATGCCCACACGTTTGATCTCACCTGCCATTCCGGTGCCAGCAGGGCTCTGAGGTAGGAGGTGGTCGTTGGTGAGGGTCAAAGTTGCACTGGTGGGCTGACTGCTGAGCGGCGAAACCAGTCTGATGCTGCCATTCATCTCGGCATTGCTAGTGTTGCTATGCTGGGGGAGCAGATCCTGACCTGCAGTGATGTGGCAAAAAAACGGTTTTAGCTTTTCGATTCAGAATTCAGGGAATAGTTGTATTGTGTAATAATTGTGTTATTTTCCACTTTCTGTTTACAAACAAGCCAAAACCAATCATCAAAAAGTAATGACACAGAGGGAGAAAAACAGAAATCCAAGGCAATCAATTAGACGTTTGGAATTAAAGTTAAAGCTAAAGTTAATGTCTCTCCCACGGTGCTTGTTTACCCGAGTGAGGAAATAAAAAAGGAAATATATTACCGGTGTCTGTGGGAACTCTGTTCGTTTTTTAATCTAGTTTTTTTTTTTAAATAATGATGAATATGTATACAGCCAGGTGACCACGTGTTATTTCGGGTGATCTGTACCTGATATGGTGAGGGTGATCTCTGGATGGCTCCCCGCCGTGGCGTTCGAACCAGCAGCTGAGGCCTGGGCCTGTGCGTGGGCTAAGGCCTGGGAAAGGCTGGAGTTATTGATGGTCAGTGTGATCTCCTGCCCACCGCTGCCTCCACCTACCAGCCCAGAGCTGCTCATGACATGGCTGAGGTCCTGAGAACCTGCGGGAACCAAAGACAGCGATGCATCATTCATTCAAGTCAAAACTGAGGTTGCCTGCTCTCATTTTCATCCCCAGGCGGACGTACCTGTGGCGTCCTGCTCCGAGAGGCCGGCCATGGTGACCTGCGCAGGGGTGATGGTGGAGGGCTGCAAGGCCAGGCTGGTCAGCGGGTGGATGACCACGTTGGCTGACACCGAGGGGTCGGCGTTGGACATGAGCTGATTGTTAGAGTGGGAGATGAGACCTGTGTCAACGTTCAGGGGATGAGAGAGGAGGCCGCCGTGTTGCAAGGTCTGCTGGAGGAGGGCATGGTCGATCTGGAAAGGGGAAGGATAACTTCAGATGACAGTTGAAGGGTAACGTTCGATAGGAAAATAAAATGTTCAATCTAACACTTCACGCGATCTCGTTCTGGTGCTCCTATCCTTTGACTGGTTAGCTATAAGGGTAAGACAGGGGCCTCATACATCAACGACTTCCAGGGGTACGCTCCGCACGTTCAACGGCCCACTGCCCGGTTCTCTCGTGGCCGCTCTTACCCCCGTGTTGAAGGTGCACTGTAGAGGCTCGTGTGTGCCAGGACGGGTGAATGCAAACGGTAAAGGCGCCATGTGTGGCAGGGCTGACAGTCAAACTTTCAGATAAATCGATGACTTCCAGGAAAACCAGCAGTGTGCAACCCCCGGTGGACAAATGTGAACTTTTGTTGAAAAATTGCCATTATTATCTTCTCACCTCGAGGGCCCGATTGGACCCTGTGGCCGGCCTTATGTTCGACATCCCTGCCTTAGGGGGACATACAGAGGAATTATAATGCTGGCATAGATTCAGTGAGTTGTGTTGTGGGATCCACAGCTCTGTTTATTTTAAGGCAACATTTGTTGCACAACCATCGTATGGTCTTAGAGACTGCCTTGTGGACATATCTTTTGAATTTTCAGTGAGCTAAGCAGCTGCTCAGAGGAGCCCTTGGCGGCGGATAGATGTTTTGATGATTGAATTTTCATAAAGCTTATATATAGCTAATATTCATTACTGGGCCATTCCTAATGCTCATTGTCAACAGACCTAAGTAGCAAGTTATGTGAGACCTTAAAGCCTTTTCCATACTGCCCCTCCCTTCTGTCATGAACAGTAGAAAACAAAAACAAGCTACCCAAGACAAGACAAAGACTATTCAACCTGACCTTTCCCCAACTAAAGGTCAGGTGGATTTCAAACACACGGACGATGACACAAGGCTCAGTAGGACCGGAGTGCTTTGTGTGTGTCTGTGTGTCACCTGTAGCGTGATGTTGTTGATGTTGTTGATGTTGCTTGCATCGATGCCGGAGATCTGGACGTTGGGGCACACGAGGTTGGCAGCTGTCAGCTGCAGGTGGATGCCATCCAGTGTGGCTAAGCCCTCTGGGAGAGACACAGTCAGGTCTCCACCAGCTGCAACACACACACACACACACACACACACACACACACACACACACACACACACACACACACACA
>JAFBJT010108348.1:102822-115945 GCA_016785325.1 Chascanopsetta lugubris
GAGAGAGAGAGAGAGAGAGAGAGAGAGAGAGAGAGACCCCTGAGAGTCTGCCACAATGCATACATTTAATATCAGAACATTTGCAACTTGCACACTCGAGAATCTGACCAGTTGTCTCATTTACAGGCAGCTGTTGAGAGCGACGTCAAATCTGAGCCATGCTGCAGAATGATCTGAGAGTGTGTTTATTATGGATATGACTTGACTGAGGGGAGAACCTCTCACTGAAAGTCTCTCATTACCTCCCTAAACCTCACACATTCACACCCGGACCAGCCACCTCCTGACTTCCTGACCACCGAGCAGCTCCACTGGAGCAGCTCGGGGTTAAGGGCCTTGCTCAAGGGCACGTAAACGCAGCTGAGGAAGCAGATGCAAGTGCTATCAGTTCCCCTCGCAGGCATGGAATAGGAATACAATCAAATGGATAAGCTGGACTGTTCTCTTTCCATATTCTTAAATGTAATATTTAAAGGTGCAGTGTGTAAGATTTCCTCCATTTTTGTCACTTCTAAAAAATATAACATAACATTTACATGCTTACATTTTCATGAATGTATAATCCCGTGAATGTTTTTTTTTTTCATTACCCTAAAATGAGCCCATTAATGTATGTTTACATGAGGAGTAGATCCTCTCAACGGGGCCGTCATGATTTTTTTTTTTACAGTAATGGACGTACTAAACATCGTATGAGCTTTAATGACAACTGAAGTCTACCAGAGGTTCTCCTGCATGCAACCTCACCACTAGGTGTCACCAAATCTTACACACTGCACCGTTAAGGTTTAACTCATTATCAATGAAAATCAATGCACTAAACCCACCAGTGTTTACTGAGACACCAGTGACCAATGAAATGGGTTGTTGCTGAAGTAAATGAGCCTATTATCTGAACAACACTCGTAAAGTTTGCAATAATTGTGATCATGGTGATGATTAATATTGTTGAAATGAACCATAAAGCAGATCTGGGCTAAATGGGGAGAAGTCGCGTCCCCTAACTGTCGCTGTGGGCTGCAGAGGTTCAATACCGCAGCTGCTGTGTCAAGGTTACGCCGTCTGACTGCAAATCATGCTGAATCCTTTTTTGTGTGCATCGGATGTAAACAGTCCTGTACATAGCAATCATGAATGTCACTTCGGCTTCGTTCCCTCCGTTCAGCACCCTAACATTCCAACTCGATGGAACCGCCCTCGTTCGATGGAAATGGGAGACTGACACAGAGTAAAAAGAAAACCTTGTGTACACGCGAACGCAGCAAGGGGTCACTTTTGGGTCGCGGCCCATTCGTTGAGCATCACTGGTCTAAAGGATGATAATAATTTTACCGGTGTGTGTGTGTGTGTGTGTGCGAGTCCTAGCGCCAGGCCACACCAAGCGGCAACCTCTGGGACTGACAGAGACGTGGAAAAACGTGCAGTTCCCAGTGTGGCCACTTGGGGCTGACTCCAAAAGTGAGTCAGTCCCCACATAGACACCCATAGTCAACTTCAGAAGTGCACTAAACAGGGTTAAAGGCTGGTACACACTATGTTTTGGTCTCAAGTCACATCTGTTCCCATGACAACTGTACGGGGGTAATTCTTTAAATAACAATCACGGATCATTTCATTAAGATATCAAAAAAATAATATTCCAATTTGATTGAAGTTTCAAATTGTGCATAACAAAGAGGCGTGGCCTCTTGAGTGACACCTGGGCCCACCTTGCACTTTCTATGGATCATCATCATCATGTTGACACTAAGGCAACAGTAAACAAGAGCCCACGTGTTGACATGTCTATGAAGGAAATCCTTACTCTCTCAGGTCCATCAAAATAAAGCTAAAGAGTCAAAAGGTGAAGTGGCTGTTAAGAAAATGTAAGGAAAGTCCTACAGGACTATTTAAGAAGGGCACTCAAAGCACAATGACTATTATTATCTGAGGCACAGTCTGCGTTCATCATGTCATCACCATTGTTTACGCCACACGTGTCAAACACAAGATCATTTCATACGGCCCCCAGCGATACATGTGCTCCGCCTCTTTGCCCCGTTTTGGTTGAACCAGGAAGTCGGAGGAGTTAGTCAATCGGCAAGATGGCAAAATCCAAACTGTTGGCAAGATTTGAGACACCACGCAAGATTTGAAATGGCGATGAAGTACCCATCTGTGTGCTTTGCGGGCAAAGAGATACATTCCAAAGAAGGGTTCTGCTGACTCATGTTTGTGAACCTTGGCAGAGGAGTGAGTGAATCACAGCCACTGATCTGTTCACAGGCACTCCTCTGTGGCCGAAGGTGATAGAAGCAACAATGATCGTCTGAAAGAAACTGTTTGCCCGACTCTCTTTCAGATGATTCACCTCCCTCCGCGGCGTGCGTCTGCTAATGCGCATTGTCTGTGAATGGCGATAACCGCTGTGCAGAATTTAAAAAAAAATAGAGAATAGAGGAAAAAGAAGAAGACGCCTCAGTATTTCTAGCTTCGGAAAAGAAAGACGATTCAACCTCGGTGTATTTTCGATTCACCTCCCATGGTTGAGAAGAAGAAAAACGCGTGGACCCAGGAGGTTGATGTGGGTATGAGAACTGTTCATGCAAGAAAACAGAAAAAAGGGAGGTGAAGGCTGAAGTATTTGTGTTATCAGGAGAGAGAGAGAGGTGCAACCTCCCCACATACAGCAAAAGCATTCCCGCAGTATTTATATTCAGTAAATCTGGGAGTCAACCTGCGGTTTAAGTCACGTTTGGATCCATTTTTTTTTTCAAAACTTTGACTTGTAGTGAATTGCCATTGCGTCACATACGTTTTTCAATGGATGGTCATGTTTGGAAAAGGCATGTATGCTCTGAAAAGACCTTTTATATCTGTATTCACTTCACTGTCACGTGACTGTCTAATAGATGTGTTTGTATCATAGACTGCAAAACTCCTCCCACTTCCTGGTTCATCCAGAAACGGGCAAAGAGGCGTGGTACAGGTAGAGCTGGGGGTGTGCCTATGGTGCTTGTTGCAATCCACAGGAGATCGGCCCTGGTGTCACTCGAGAGGCCAGGGCCCTCAATTATGAACAAGTTCATGGCTCAATAAAAAGAAAATAAGCAAGTAAAAAAAAAAACAAGCTGAGGCCACGCCCCTTAATTATGCACACTTTTAAACCTAGATAGAATAAAGATAAGCAACTCCCAAGTTGATACCAAAGTCATAGTTTGTACCAGGCTTTTCACATGTTTATTATTTTTCTTTTCTTTATTAAATTTGAATTCTAATTGATAATCTTATTTTTATTTTCGTTTTGTATTTTTCAATTATTTATTTATTTTAAGAAAAATACACAATCATGTTTAATTCACCTCTAAAGTTGACCCATTTTAACATGGGCGTATATGGGCATTGATACCTCCTTTTGCAGTCAGCCTCAAGTGGCCACCCTGTGAACTGCAAGTCATTCATCTCCCCTATTGGCTAACCCTGGCAGTTGCCACTTGCTTTGAATTGACTTGAATCAGCACTTGATGGAAATGTGACACTTGACTGAACCCGTCGATTTCATCCTACTCCTCTTTACTTTAGCGGGCACTGGGCTTTTCTTATTCCCTTCTCTTGTTATGAAGAGCATTGCTTTTCAGTGAACTGCCACAAAAATCGTAAAATAATGATTTTGTATTGTTATTGTTTTTTTGTTTGCTTCTTGGGGATCAAGAAGCATTTTTCTTTGTACGCGAGATGCTACTGTGGTGAAACTGTGACATGAGACAGCCACCACATTTGTTAACACTTGTGAATAAGTCAATTACCATTTGGTTCATCTATAATAAAAGGGTAAACATTTGCACACACTTCCTAATTCTAGGAATTAGTACAAGCAATACTATACAGTTTTTGCCAAGTTTAGAGTCCAGTGTTTGGGAGTCGGACCCTGACTCAAACTGGGAAAGTTGCTGAATATTTGCATAGCGGTGCCTTTGATGACAAATAGTGACTCCAAGACATTTAGTCTTTGAAGCATGAGCAACTTTTATAGAACAGATGGTCCTTTCAGATACGTCAGTACTCCACTATAAAAACCACCATGTCTCTTCCCTGTAATTGGATTTACTTCCACAACTTGCTGAGGTCCTGGCACAGAGCTGCCGCCTGCTTCCCTTCTCTTGCAGAGTTCATGGCTCTGTCGGCTGGTATAGGCACCAGCAAACGTGGCAGTGGGCCATCTTCAGAGGGACCCCCCCCTCCACACCCTCCATACTGGGGCTGCTTTACATTCGGCCACAGCAGCCGAGGGAACGCTCAAGCTTAGTTTAACAGTGAGGACGTGAAAGCCATAAAACATGCTCGGGTTCCCAGGGAAGATTTATTGCCCGGCTCGTTCTCTGTCGCTGCCAGTAGTAGATTACATGTCAAAAGTGGCACAGCGAGCGGATATTTCAGCCAATGAGAGAGGGAGAAGGGAGAGCAGGGGGCTCGTCTCCAGAGAGATATTGCACAGCGATGCTGAGAGCAGGGTTCAGGCTTTGACCTTTGACCCCATTGTGCTTGGGAGTGATGGCTGACCGTAAACCTGCCCGACATGACTGAGGTGAAATGTAGCAACAAGGAAGGCAAAACAGATTAGAGTCCTGAGGGACAGAACACTGCTCACAGACCGGACACACAACCACAGAGACAGATCTCATATGTTGTACAGTTACACTGGTGATGGGAGACTAAATATTCAAATTAGAAATGTGGAGCATTACAGAGAACTGTAATAAATGGAAAAAATGCTCAAAGGAGGAATTAATGTCCTCGAAAAATTACAAAATTCTACACAACCCTACCCTTTACATCAAAGGCAAAACTACATCAAAGGCACACCTATAAATCACAGGCACAATGTAAACATGGCAAAGACAATTCAATGTCTAGCCTGAACCTGTTTCCTTTAAAATCACTGGCACATCTGTAAAACATCAGCATATTCCGTTACATCAAAGGCATATACCTTCAGATCACTGGCAAGGTAACTAACGTCAGCACTGACAGCCTATAGCCATACAGGTCTTTGGACTTTGCTCTCATCGCCTCACCTGGACCTGTTCCCGACATCATTCGTGCGCTACTACATCAAAGGCACAACTATAGACCATAGGCATATCGTGTTACATCAAAGGCATATACCTTCAGATCACTGGCAAGGTAACTAACATCAGCACCGACAGCCTATAGCCATAGAGGTGTTTGGACTTTGCTCTCATTGCCTCACCTGGGCCTGTTCCCTACATCATTGGCACAACTGCTTGTGTTACATCAAAGGCATATAACTTCAGGTAACTAATGTCATCCCTGACAGCAAGTAGCCTTAGAATTATTTGGACTTCACTCCAGGAAGACTATGGATTCTATCCTGCCTCATATTTCTCTTAACAATGCAGAGTGGCTTGTGAAATACAGGTGTGCCTTTGATGTAAAAGGAAGGGGAGGCATTGTATGGACTTCCATACACAGAATAAAGGCAATGGAGTATATCAAGACTGCTGGTTAAACTCCTTGACCTCAACCAAATGTCTCTAACATAGATCTATCTCCTCGTCTAGCTACTAGCAAAACCTACACGTTGTTACCAATTACAGCTACTTCATTATAAAAGAAATGTACTCTCTCTCCCCTCAGATGCAATAGTATGTATGTTGTTGCATGTTTCAAAAACAGACTTGGCCAGTTCCATGAAACATTCAGTAAAGTGCAGTCAACATATTTAATATTCCAACTGAATCCTTACATTATTTATATAGAACACATCATTATGATGTCGGGTTTAAGAAAATCAGGTCCCACAAGCCAGAATATGGCGCAGAGTTTTCTTAACATTTCTTTGAGTATTGTGAGTCCCACACTTTGTTTTTATAAGTTTATACGTTTACTGCTGATGCACAAACAAATGGTGGTAGTTTTGATCTCAAGTGGGTGGGGCCAGGAAATTCACAGCCTAATGACATGTTAACAACTCAAAATGATCCATTTTATTTTAGTACAGAAAAGTGCCATTGTGAATTCAATGAAAATACTTTGCATCAATATATATATATATATATATATATATATATATATATTTAAATTGAATTAAATTAATTGTTTTACATCGGGCCAGATTGCATCCTCCCCTATGTTTGACACCCCTTGCTCTATACACACAACCTGCCTCTGTGATGATGATGATGATGATGATAGAAGGGACTACAACTGTTACAAGGGGAGCACTGCTGTTATAGTGTTTCTTCCACCAGCCCCCAGGGGATTACAAGCCTGTCACCTCACATCACAAAAGGCGGGGACACACCAGGGTCACATGATCTTCATGAACCAGCGCTGACACCTCAGCATCTGTGCCCAGCAACAGGTGGCCTCTTTTAGATGAGCACTTTTTCCCCATTAAAACAGCAGGGGGCAGTATAATGAATTCATCAGGTGACGAAAACAATGTGCAGCCACAAGTTTGCACAAGAACAGTCAAAGTTTAAAAGAAGTTCTGACATGTCTGTGCTGTCACAGGAAAAAAAATAAAATAAAAAAAGATACAAATGAAAATGCATCGTCTGGAGCCCGCGAGGAAAAAGCAAACACGGGTAAAACATTTTGTCAGTGAGCACAGAGAGTTGCTGAACACAGAAAGACCATTAGAGGATAAACTGCTCACCAACACTCTCAGATCACTGACTCTCGGCCTTGATTAGAACACTTGGAACAAGGAGGAAAGCTTTTTGGAGGAGAATACCTTGAGGTCCTTTCAGAATAAAAGTGGATTTTTAAAGAGAACCATTCCCGCTGGTGATACTGTTCCTCACGCGCCAACACATAGCTGCACTGTACCTGTATATTTACAATTATCTGTCCTTAACAAGACGATTGAGTCATTTTATTTGATTTTTCTGGACCAATCATCTGATCCAGATGTCAAGCAAGATGCCGACATCTCTTGCTGCCCCTGACGCCGGATTATCAGTGTAAACCAGGGGTGTCAGACTCATTTTCACCGAGGGCCACATCATCATGGTTGCCCTCAGGGGGCCACATAACATAACATAACATATTGTAAAATAACTTTTATCCAACACTAACAATAACATGTCATCACTACACATCCAGCATCATCTTGTAAACGTCCTGTTCAAATCTGTGCAGTAAAAACGGAAAAAGTCAGGCGACGATCCATCACATTTACAGCCTGTATTTATGGACTCGTCAGACTAATGTGTTTCAGCATAAGTCGTCTTTCAGACTGCTAATGAAGCCGTTTGTTGTTCCTGGCAGCCGACCAGGCCCCAATGTCATCCAGAGGGGTCCGTACCCGCCATCAATTCTTCACCTCGTTTATGTCTAGCGTCACCGCTTTCCCCTCTCTCTCTCTCTCTCTCTCTCTCTTCATATTGCACTCAACCCCACTACATGTAGTTGTTGTTGACCAAGGCAAAGATGACAAAAACACATTTTCCAAGAGAGCTATTGGCGTTCATAGCGCACGAACAGAGATCATACATCACATGTCCTGTGAAGTTAAGCCAGGGGTGGGTGGTGTTTCCTCCAGGGGGAGGGGCCACGTAAGAAACCCAGATTGTTACCGGGGGCCAAACAAACTTTGTTATATCAAGACCCGTTGTCATCATTCCATCATCTAGATTATTTTTTTAAATTTTTGTAACAATTACTACAAACACCATCTCATCAAGGAACTCAAATAGAACTCAAAGCTAATTTTGGTTTATTCTTTCTGATATACAATATTTAAAAAGCAAATTAGACTAGAAACAAATGGCTAGATGTTTTTCTAAAGTGTGACTTTTATTTTGAAGGCTAAGAAAACAAGGGGAGACGCTGTGAGTGGAGGCTACGGGACGCAGCGAGGGGGAGGCGCTATGAACGGAGGCTACTGAACGTAGGCTACCAAACGCAGCTGTGCTTCCTCACGTGTAAACATTAGGAAACGGAGGCATTTCAAAATAAGAGCAAATTTAGACAGATTTTATGCAAAAAACATTTCAGAAGCAGACTGGATTGGAAACGAATGGGGGTAACTTTCTAAAATGGGACTTTTATTTTGAGCGCTAAAGGAAACATTGGAAGGCGCAGTGAACGGATGCTTCCTCCCTAAGGTCTTCGTATGTAAACATCAAGCATGACAGAATCACGCACACAGGAAACAGAAGTATTTCAAAATAAAAGCGTGTTGTGGCTAATATTTACTGGCGTCATGTGTAAACCAGTGCAGCTCTTCCTCGACTCCGCCCCATCCTGACGCTTGTCGTTTCAACTTTGATCACAAGTTAAAGAAAAACCTCCATGTTGTTCTCTCCCGTGTCGCTCGCCCGCGTCTCCTCTCAGGTTCCGATGCGACGGCCAGCTCAAGGCCCTTCACGCCTCAGCGAGCGCCCCGGATCCATCACTGACCATCCTCCCTCGCTCCCCCTCTCTCTCTCTCTCTCTCTCTCTCTCTCTCCCCACTTCTGCAGCCCCTCCATTAAAATCATACTAACGAGTGTGCTGCTGCTGCACAGCTGTAATCCGCGCTGTGTTACATCAGCGCCTCCACCCGTCACTGCTGATGGTTATGGGATGTAAACATCAGCCAGCAAAGGCAGAAGTTGTTTGAGGGGAGTCATTACGCATTCAAATATTGAGTCTTAACGTGTGCATGGGCAGACTATTAAATGTGAACATTGATTGATTGGTTGTTGCTGTTGATAGAGATCGAAAGAACCAATGCTGTGCATTGGAGAGAGAGAGAGAGAGACAGAGACAGAGAGAGAGAGAGAGAGAGAGAAAGTAACTTGTGCTGATTACTTCTTACTTCTCCCAAAAAGTAACTAAATGAGTGACTGACTTGCGGTGTCATAAAAGTTACTATAGTTACTTCTGTCAAGAAGTAACTCATTTAAAGTGAGTCACATCATTATAAAAGTAACTAGTTCGAAGGTACTTCACACAAAGAGTAAATCATGGAGTAAAGGAGAAACAGCATTACAAAACTAACTAGTTATAGTTCCTAGTTACTTCACTTAAAAGTCACTCATCTAGTAACTGAGTTACAGCGCGGTAAAAGTGGCCAGCAACAATACACGGTAGTTCTTATCAGATGCTGTAATATCACTGCGTGTTTATATGAAGAAGTGTTTACTCAGAACGGCACATGTACAGTACTGTACAGTATATGTGCGCAGTGCAGAGCAGACGATCAGAATGTCCATCACGTTATTACGGCTCATCAGGATCTACATGCCGACGCTCTTCATTCTGACGCATCGTTACATTGAAGAATCTCCGCATGTGAGTCGGAGCCTCTGTTGAGTAGCCGTGACACGTAAAGTGGATTATAGATAAATACATTGAAGAAGAGTCCCGATCATCGACGGCGAGATATGGACAGTAAACAGCCTGTGGTGAGTCTGTGTATAGATGAGACAGAACGGAGCAGAGCGGTGAAGACAGCGCTGGACAAATGTAAAGATGGAGGACAGATAATGTTTCTGACTCCTGTTTTTCACACCTTCGATCACTTCTCTTACTCTGAACCTGATGAGGTCAGAATATCGAAATGACATTTTCTGTCAACACATTGAAAACATGGGATGATTTGTCTGTTAAAGGTCAAAATTCAAAGACACGTGTTGCTGCGGGAGGTTCCATTGAGACACAAACTGAAACTCTCTCTAAGCTAAATCACGTCAAGGCACTCGGGTTGATTTGAATTTGACCATCATCTATTCCTGATCAATAAGTGTATAAAATGATGGTTTACGTTCTGAATACTTAACACAACATTTGACTTTTTAAAACCAAATAGGGAGAGAGAGAGAGAGGGAGAGAGAGAGAGGGGATGATCAATCAGATATGAGCAGGGTTGAGACGAAGCCGTCCAAACCTGCAATTCACAGAATTCACTAAATAGCTTTGACGTTTCTGTGAACTTGATTGTGTAACATTCGCCTACATCTCAAAATAAAGCGGAGCTTCGGCGCTTGATTGGCAACGACCGGAATTCAAATTGGTTTGAAAAGCGCAGTCGATTTCATTTTCCATAAGGGTCCGACCGAACCCTTCGCATCCACGTCGTTAATATCACACACGAAAAGACAAGAGACGAGTAATATTTGATGCTGGTGAATCTTGTATGGTGGAGTTCTGCCGGACTCGGACTCCCCCCTGACGACCCCTCCCTCTCAGCACCTGTATAATTGACCCGGGTCTGAACGTGGAGCGGATCCGCTCACAGCATACAGAACATCCCAGCAGCCCGGTGCCAAACCTGGGCTACATTTCGAACCACCACACATTCACCTGCACGAGAAAGTAACCGTCACACACACACACACACACACACACAGTTAATAAATGTCAAATGTCAAAGGCCAATTCATGCTCAGACACTCACTCAGCATGAGGCCCAACATGCCGAGTCGTATTCAGATGTCTCGGGTTCAACTCGTGATTGAACATATCCATGAAAATGGCCGCGCTGACCTGAGGCTGACCCGCTGGAGGGAAAGTATCAGCTCATAACAAATGACACAGAGACACCGACAGTCTCTGAAATCCCCGACATCGTCTCGGAACTCTTCTCCGTGTGCGCTGGGTCCAATTCTTACTCCTTTCTTCGACACCTACTGCTTCGGAATACCCCTTTAAAATGGCACAGTCCGGTTTGGTTCATAAACTGTCAATAAAGACGGACGTAGCGTCCGTGACGTCACCCATAGTTTTATCATGTCGTAGCCCAGTTTCCAAATGACTTATTTTTCAAGGTGAAGTAACTTGTAACTATAAGTAGTCGCCATTATAATGATGCAACTCTGTTATTAAATTAGTTGCTTTTCTGTAAATTGACCATTAGATATGATTCGTTATTTACATAACACTGTAACTCAGTCTCCACATTAGTTACTTTTTAGCGGTAGCAACTTTGTAGTCAGCCTCTAGTGGCCAGCGTGTGAACTGCAAGTGTTTCCATATTGGCCTCATCCGTCAACCTCTGAGGTTGCCACGTGGTTGGAAATAAATCCACTGCCTCGGCTGATATTCCCTCACGGGGACGGCCCGGGAATCTGAATAACATTTAACGTTAATCCCCCCCGTCACTCGACGAACACTCATTGGACGTGATATGATCTATCTGGAGGAACAGGACCACAACAGCAGCGTGGGGACGGTGCAATCTGCAAACACCTGTCAGTGATTACAGGATTAGGCTCCAGCTGGTGAACTGATAGGAGTCAGGCCATGATACCTCACTGCTGCAGTGACCTCTGTCGAGTCCTATTCACGGTTTTATTCCTTAAAAGCTGCAGAATGTAGGATTTGTCGGTTTAATGGGAAAATACAGGCACATTTACCGAGGCCTCCGTGAACATCCTGCATATTACACCTTTAATACTGGATAATATGCTAAATGCTCAATATCAAACACTCATTTACAAATACAAGAGAAGAGTAGACAGAGGAAAGTGCGGAAATGAAAGACTTTCTTTTCCAGGATTTAAAGTGTTATTCCGCCCTCCAGGCTTTTACATAATGTGCTGGATTGTCTATGAATCCTCTTAACTGTTCAGTTCTCTGTGAAAGTAAAATAAAGTAAAGGTAAAAGTAAAGTAAAATAGTGATTGGAAATGGAAATGAAAATACCAAATGAAATAGAAATTGGGAAATAGGCTAAAATAGGCTGAAATAAAATAGAATCATTTTTCTTCTTATCAAACATTTAAACAGTGTATTTGGGGATTAATTCTGTAAAATCATCAGAACATTTTAAGGAAGATCATGATGGTAAAACAACTCAGGAAGAACCACGTGTGTCATGTTGTTAAGCCTACACATTCACATGGTCCAAGTATATTGTTGTGTTAGTTTTGACACAACCCATAGATCCAGGCACTTTTCATTTTTATGTGTTCATTCATATTTGCTAATGAATATATTTGAATTCATTCATGTTGGAAAAAAAAAATCTGTTTTTAAAATTCATTCATAAGAGAAATAAAAAAACAACAACAAAAATAAAAAACGAAAACTGTTGATGAAAAGGTGACGGTCGGGGCACCGGCTGCGTAAAACCCAAAACTTTCTCCACGAGGACACCGTCCTTGCATTAGTCAATTAGAGCCGGTATCAGCAAGGACGCCCGAGCAATTGGACTTGTCATCCTCCCACATCAAACATGAAATGGTGCAGCGCCGGCGAGGCTTCACATCTGCTGCCCGATGATGAGCCGCCGTGGAGCGGCTGGGCTGTATTTAAAGATAGCCTGCCCTCCACCGGCGCCGGTGGCAGCTTGGCCTTTTGAATAACAGCGCCAGGCTTGAACCACTTTCACCTCCGATGATCCCGGGCATGCTCCACTGCCCGGAAACAGCGCCCGGCTTCAAAAGAGCACTTGATGAGTTACAAAAGGCGTCCGCTGGGGGAGGGATCCAGCTGTCACGCCGTCGCCGGAGGACAGGTGCATCTGCTCGGCCCAGGCGGCGGCGTTAAACTCCACAAAGCAGTGACAAAGAGAGAGAGAGAGAGAGAGAGAGAGAGAGAGAGAGAGAGAGGAGGCTGGATGCCAGAGGAACTGGGGCACGTTGGTGTCGCCCTGTGGCTCTGTGGGATGAAAGAATGGAGGTGCTGCTGGGGTGGGAAGACTTGGCGTTGGAGGACGGTCCCTGGCCATTTCACACTACGTTGGACACCTTGACGAGCGAGTGTGGACAGAGACGAGGGGCGGTGGGGGGGCGGGGGGGGAGGCATTGCTTCTTTGAAAAGGGCTCAGCATGGTGCATCATTTGTCATGTCTCTGGAGGACGGAGAGGAACAAGTGAAAGGTCCTTCAATGTGTGTGTGTGTGTGTGTGTGTGTGTGTGTGTGTGTGTGCGCGCGCGCACTTGCAGGTACATCACAAAGGATGCGACCCTCACCGTTATTCAATGTATAGCCCGCAGAGTCGAGTATGAGCTGTACTGTTTTATACGTGAAACTAGACCAAATTAGCCAAAATATGCTTTTATTTTGAAATGCTTCTTTTTCCTGTGTGGGTGATTGTGCCCTGCTTGATATTTACATGTGAGGATGAGGCCAATCAAGCCCATGCATCCTCCAGTAGCCTCTGTTCACAGCTACCCCCCCCCCCCCC